>SKCR01052467.1:0-18041 GCA_019454045.1 Zanthoxylum bungeanum | reverse complement strand
CACACATAATTTCATGTCTTGTTTGATCTTGGGACCTTAGAATAAACCAACAATTAAGTCTAAGGCTAAAACCTAAAATTCATTTGTCAAGTTTATTTTAGATTTACCAGATCAATCTTATTAATGGCCAGTTAACAAGAAACATTAAGCTTAAGACTTAATAAGTAAACCTTTAAATTACCCAAACTATAAAATAACCCCTTATAAACCGGTGTTATTAAAATTCATCACAACCACAGATAACTAACTTAGTTACGACACATAACTAGGGCTAGTAAAAATTTAAAAATAAAAGACATAAAGTAAAATGCTGAAAAGTAAATGCGGCAAAGTAAATACTGAAAAGTAAAATTACAATAAAATAAAATGCTAGGGTTAAAGGATCTACTTTTACCACTACTATTTTATATATCTCTCTTAATATAATATATTAACTTGTGATAACATTACAAACCGGCCATATAGGCGGTAACCTGATTAAGTCAAATTAAGTCAGACCTGCCATAAAGTCGGTATCAATATTTATCCATAAACCATCCATATAGGCGGTAAATTACCAACCGACCAACCAGGCGGTATCCTTGCTTAGTCAAATTAAAACCAGTTTATAATTGATTACCAACCGACCAATATAGCGGTATCATTGTTAAGTCAAATTTTAAATAGTGAATATATTATAATTAAGGGAGATTAATCTAAATAGCAGTAATAAAAGTTTTACCTTTCACCCTAGCAGAGGGAAGTTACCTCCTCATTGTAGGCACTACATTTTTGCATATAAGTCCCGATGATGAGCCTCGTATGGAGGCACTACCCTTTAAGTTGTGGAAGTCGCGGGAAACGGACGTCGGAAGGGAAAAGTCAGAAATCAGTACCCTGTTGGACTTAATTCGTTTGCTTAGCTTCAGGTTTGCTCGTTATATCTATGTTTTAAAATTTATCCTTGGCCAAAAACCCCGCAAGCCACACACCAAGCCCACACACACCAAGCCCACCTAAAAAGAACAAATCACACGCCCAAGCCCTTTCAAACCCATCCAAAATAATAATTAACACATTAAACACATGTTGAAATCTAAACAAATCACCTTCCCGAATTAAAGAAATCTAATCAAATCACCTTCCCTAATTAAAGAAATCAAATCAAATCCCATAAATTACCTTCATAATTAAATTAAATCACATGCTGTAACTAAATCAAATCAAATCAAATCCAATAAATTACCTTCCTAATTAAATTAAATCACATGCCTAATCTAAATAAAATCAAATCAAATCCCACAAATTACCTTCCTAAAGTGAATAGATTTCTTCTTATGACACACTAATTAGAGATACCCTCAATAATTGCATGATTCATTCCCTTCCTGTACAAGGAAAGCCCTAAACTTTTCTTATAAAAAGAGCTCATTCACGACATTCACGCCCTAACTCTATTCTTCTTCATCTATTCCTCTCTTCACGGCAACAGACCTTTCAAACCCTAACATATAAATTCACTCACTAAGCTTCATGCCTCTCTCTCTCAGAACAACCCAAAAAACCCTAACCACCATCTCCATTCTCCCTATTCTCTCTCTCGGCCCCAACAAGAATAAACCATTAGCCTCTCTCTCTCTCTCTCGGCCTCACATCTCTCAACCCTCAATAACTACATAAAGCAACTCACGACCACTAGCAGCTCACATACCCACCAAAAATCAACTCACAAACCCTACAGCCCATGCTTAACCCCTCTCGGAACACGTGAACAAATAAAAAGCCCATGCAGCCACTAACGTGAAGGAGAATAGGCCACACAACTTCATACACTTCCCTTTTACACGCCATTCTTCTACACCCACGGCTTACTCAAAATAACGCACACACGACAACACATCACCCTTAATAAACTACACACGTGAACCACCCTCAAGCCCCCACTGACGCAAAAAACCCCTTCAACCAGCTGACCTCACGCCACTCACTCAATATCTTTAACACAAACCAAAATCTAGCCCTCTCAACTCACGCATCAAGCCTTAAACCATGAACAACAGTCCTCACGTACCCACTCAGCCCCTCCACTAACGCGTGAACAATGGCCCTTCTAAACACCAAAAACAGTCACAGCCGAACAGCCATTCTAATCACAAAAAAACCATCCCAATAAACCCCACTCACCAAAATCACCCCTAACACATCCCACCATTACCGCAAAATACAGCCTCAAATCAGCCTTTAAACCAGTCTAGAAAACTTCCCAAAACAACGAGTGAAAAAAGAGGAAAACTACAGCCTAAAATAGCGAAGCAACGAAGGAAAATATTAAACCAGTGAACCAGAGGAGTTGCGGAGCATTAAACCCTTCTGACGGCCGCGAAACGCAATTCCAAGAGGTGACTTAAAAGGTAAGACCTGAGGGCACCCTTTTATTTATTCTCGTTCATCTTTCAATTATTTAATAGTATTTCTTCGCATGTGTATTGTTGGTTTATGTATGTTGTGGCCATGGGATGAATGGTTTTGTGCTATCTCTCGTGGTATATCGGATGGAAACCCATACGTAAATTCCATAGCCGAATCCGAATGGATGGTAGTGCGGTCTGAACTTGGGATACAATTCCATGTACCGCTTGAGAAACGCACATATTTTGTTTAATCTAATCTTGTGTTTATTCTTTATTTATGAGAAATAATATGTTATTTTTATGCATGATTTAGTTGTTTCTTTCGCACTAGGAGCTTAATTATATCTTTTCAATGTTTATGTTTAGACAATAGATTATTTATTTATGTTTCCGTATTCATCAATTTAATGTGTCCATGAGATTGTGTGTTTGCCGTTATTTTGACTTACTTTTATGCATGCAAACTTAGATATAGGTTATATGCAAACTTAGATATAGGTTGTATGTGAACTTAGATGCAGTTTATCTTGTGTATATGTTGCGTAGACTTGGTTAGATTATTGTACAAATCCATTCATTACAAGTGGCATAAGTAAGGGAGCATTCCGAAAACAACGATTTGAGGTCTTCCTTTGTGAGGGGTGAGTGCGGCCTTAAATTATTTCCCAGTTCACACTGGGTGGCGACTCCATTTTATTTCTCCGGTTTCGTCCCCCGTGGGCTACTCCGTACTCCCAACCGGGTCGTTAGCCTAGAACAACATCGTCGATTTATGTGTCCTAAAGTTTGGCGACTCCACTGGGGATAGAGAATCGGCCCCGAATAATGTCTTGTAATGTTTGTGATTTGTGCTTTAGTTAACCGTGTCTACAGTGGGTTGAAGGGGTTTAATCAAAGGCATTATTAGAGCTGGGTAATGGTTTGGTGTCTTCCTTCACTCACTACCTTTCTACAGCTGAAGGGAAAAGTTGTGAAGGCACCTATATAATCATTTACTCGAAGCTTACTGTCATGGAGTAATTTGGGGGACTTGTTGTTTATTCCTGTCACCAAGGCGATAAGAGCCTAAGAGGCTTGAGTATTTAAGAGAGTCCGCTCCACCCTCCATCTGGGGAATCTTCAATAGGAAATCCATCTGACAGTCAATCATGCATCATAACTCGTTGGCACGTACCTTAGCGTATAAAAAAGGTGCGCTCACTTGGTCGTTCAGACCCTTGAGTGGGGAGACCTAGTTGTGGGCAATCCTTCACCGACGAGAGCCTTTGTCTATACCCTTATAAATTGGCATATGAACTGTAGTTGTATGACCAATAGAAACTATCCATTTATGCCTATGTTTAGGACTATCGTCATTGGATTCAGTTGGAGCTTTCGTCATGAGTTGTGAACTTGTTGGGCCATTTAAACTAGGACGAGCTCGCCTCTTATGAAAATTGGGTCAAAAGCTTCTAAAATGCCGATGGGCTACTTTATGTTTAGACCCTTTATCACTTGAAGTTGTTTAGCCATGTTATCGCAAAAGTGTAGACCTGTTAGGCCTTTTTCAACTGGGACAAGTTTGCACCTCGCAATAGTATGATTGAATGCTTTAAAATGATAATAGGCCGACTTATATATTCCATGCATCGCACACATACATACTAATATACGGTTTTAAAAGACACCATAGATACCCGTTGGGTTAGGGAAGAGGGAAGACTCGTCAAAAGGCCGTTAGCGAACATGAGCGAATCAGTTAACGAGGGATCTCATATGGATCAGCTGAAGACTAGTCTCACTAAGGTTACCGAGTAGTTGCAAGCTTTGACCACCGCTGTGGCCAGTATGGTTGTGCCCCACATTGGGGGAGGCTCTAAGAATGAGAGGCCTGAGGAACCTCCGAACAGGTTGAGTGATGATATCCCTATTTTTGATGATGACATGGCTGAGTATGCCGCGGGAAGGATAGCTGGGTCTCAGGCTGAATTGTAGAAACTCCAAGATCAGGTAGAGTCAGTTACCATAAGATGAGGAGTAAGAATGAAGATTTGCTGGACTATGAGGTGATGACTTTTGAGGAGAAGCTGCCGGCTCAGTTCAAGATGCCTGACATAGCCAAGTTCAACGGGAACGGGGATCCGATGGTGCATCTTCGACAGTATATTTATGTGATGAGTTCAGTGGGTTTGTCGAAGCATCAGGTTCAGAAGATGTTCGGGATGTCACTTGAGGGGGCACCCATGGTATGGTATCACGGTCTTGAGAGGAAAGTCAAAGATGATTGGAGATTGACTTGTCACTTCACGACTTAGAGAATACCAAACAGAAGCCGGAGGAAAGCTTCAAGGATTATGTGGACCGCTGGAGAAGCCAGCTTTTGAAAATGTAGACTCGGCCCTCGGAGATGGACTAGATCAAGATGATTATCAAGGGCACCATTTACCTCAAACAGAGTTGCACGGGCTGTCAGAGTCGTGGCCTTTCTCAACATGGGGAATTGATATGATCAGAGAAATTCGACCGCACGCATCGAATGGACATCGCTTCATAGTAGTGGCAGTAGACTACTTTTCAAAATGGGTGGAAGCCGAGTCATTTCACAATGTCACAGCAAAGCAGATGGCAAAGTTCATAGCCCGGAACATCATTTGTCGATATGGGATGCCGCATCACGTAGTAATAGACAACAGAGTCCAGTTTCAAGGAGAAATAAAGGCAATGCTACAGAGGTATGGGATAGGACATCACAAGTCATCACCATACCGACCACAAGCGAATGGGGCAGTCGAGGCAGCCAATAAGACGATAAAGAAGATGTTAGCCAAAATGACGGAGAACTACAAAGATTGGGCCGATAATCTACCGTACGCCCTATGGGGGTACATAATTTCTGTGAGAACAGTAACGGGAGCCACGCCTTACTCTCTGGTCTATGGCATGGAAGCAGTATTACTGGTAAAGTTGAGATACAGTCCATGCAGGTATTAGCAGAAGCAGAGTTACCTGAAAATGAATGGGCCTCGTGGAGATTTGAACAGTTAGCATTACTGGATAAAAAGAGAATGAAATCTTTATGTCATATGCAGTTATACCAAAAGAGGTTGGCTCGAGCATTCAAAAAGAAAGTGCATCCTACTAAGATCATAAAGGGTTATCTGGTACTCAAGTAGTCAAAGCCGTCAACGATAGACCCGAGAGGAAAGTTTAGACCCAATTGGGAAGGACCCTACATAGTCTAGAAAGTCATGGGAAATAGAGCAGTGAGACTGTCAGATTTGGAAGGGAATGAGTTCACTGAGCCGATCAATGTGGATACATTGAAGCAATATTTTGCCTGAGGGAGAGAAGACCGAGCGATTACCAAGAGGACTGACGGAAGACCTAACCCAATGGAATATGAAATTTATTCATGCATGCATGTATACACGTAACGTACTTGCATTCTTTTTTTTGTGTTTGTTTTGTTTTGTATTTACAGGCTTCAAAAAGAGGGAGAAAGCGACAAATGTAAGCCAACCAGAATCAGCAACACATCAGTATCAGTTTTGGGAATGGATCCCAAGGTTGAGGCCCATATCAGTATCATTTTTGGGGATGAGTCCCAGGGTTGAGGCCCACATCAGTATCAGTCGGAAATGAATCCCAGGGTTGAGGCCCATATCGGTATTAGTCGGAAATGAATCTCAGGGTTGAGGCCAACATCAGTGTCAGTTTTGGGAATGGATCCTAGGGTTGAGGCCCACATTATCAGCGGTTGAAAGGAAGAATTCCAGTGGAAAAAAAAAAGAAGAAGTCCTTGATGGTCAGGCATATGTCTGGTGATGAAATTGTTTGCTGTAGGGTGAAACCTTAGAAACGATAAGTACGAGATGTGCTCTCATCCGGTATTCTGAGTGGTTGATCTCGGCTAGACTCGCGGGCACTTAATTATATGATCTTAGTGGTGGAAGCCTGAGTAGTCAGCGATACGACTAGTTGAAGAGATGATGGATCAGTGAATGACCATTTGCTTAGATGTCTATCCTGGTTTACTTGTGTTACGATATGCGATATGGTTGGAAACAAAGAAAAAGTCTCTGAAAAGGAAAAATAAACCACCTATAACCGATAAGCGTGAAGCTACCCATGGGCGAGTATTAGGACCACCATGAGGAGAAATGCTACCTTAAAGGGTAGGTGTGTTGAAAAAAAAAGACGAAAGAGAAAGAAAACCATATCATATTGAGTACGAGGAAGTAATCGCAGAGCATGGTCAAGACATCTCAGTTGGTTAGACCCACTGATCCAATTCTCCGAGACAAAATCATCGAGTTGGCTTACTTAAGGATTAAGCTGCGAAAGAACAATGACACACACACACTTGGAGTCAAGTTCAGATCATTTATTCAGACGGTCGGATTTGAGTTGTATCAAGTACTTTGAAGGTTCTCTAGTTTCGACGCTAGGCATCCGTCGAGGACGAAAATATGTTTAGCTATCAGGATTATCTCGTGAGAGGCAGTATAGTAGGTGGGTATGTAACATCACATCAGGAGATATCTACCTTGACCTAATGAAAGCAGGAAAGAACAGAAGAATGAACCGAGACTAGGGGCGACCAATCTACCATTTCTCATATAGCACGGTTCGAGAATGAACAATCACACATCGTCAGCAGTTTAGGGAAGATTCCCAGGGTCGAGGCCCACATCAGTATCAGTTTTTGGGATGCGTCCCAAGGTCGAGGCCTACATCAATATCAGTTTTGGGGATAAGTCCATGGGTCGAGGCCCATATCAGTATTAGTTTTTGGGATGCGTCCCAGGGTCGAGGCCCACATCAGTATCATTTTTGGGATGCGTCCCAGGGTCGAGGCCCACATCGGTATCAGTTTTGGGATGAGTCCCAGGGCGAGGCCTACATCAGTATCAGTTTTGGGATGAGTCCCAGGGTCGAGGCCCACACATCGGTATCAGTTTTTGGGATGCATCCCAGGGTCGAGGCCCACATCAGTATCATTTTTGGGATGCATCCCAGGGTCGAGGCCCACATCAGTATCATTTTTGGGATGCATCCCAGGGTCGAGGCTCGAATCAGTATCAGTTTTGGGATGAGTTCCAAGGTCGAGGCCCACACATCGGTATCAGTTTTGGGATGCCTCCCAGGGTCAAGGCCCACATCGGTATCAGTTTTTGGGACGCATCCCAAGGTTGAGGCCCATATCTGTATCAGTTTTGGGATGCATCCCAGGGTCGAGGCCCACATCAGTGTCAGTTTTGGTATGAGTCCTAGGGTCGAGACCCACATCAGTTTCAGTTTTGGGATGAGTCCCAAGGTCAAGGCCCACACATCGGTATCAGTTTTTGGGATGCGTCCTAGGGTCGAGGACCACATCGGTATCAGTTTTTGGGATGCGTCCCAGGGTCGAGGCCCACATCCGTATCAGTTTTGGGATGAGTCCCAAGGTCGAGGCCCACATCAGTATCAGTTTTCGGGATGTGTCCCAGGGTCGAGGCCCATATCAGTATCAGTTTTGGGGTTGAGTCCCAGGGTCGAGGCCCACATCAGTATCAGTTTTGGGATGCGTCCCTGTTGAGAGTTCTCTACGGTCTCGAGGATCGTATAACAAGCAAGAAACAAGTGTGAATACAATCGACGAAGTTGCGGAATACTCACGTCGATCGGTTTAGCGACGCGATGGACAAAAAAAAAAAACTTTACTCTGCCTCCTCTAAGCTCGGCAGTGGCAGTTTCTGTCATCCCCAAATTCGGCCATTTTGGTTCTCCTCCAAGCTCCAAGATTTGCCATGGTGATTCCAAGCTCATGGGTGGACTCCTATCACCTTCGCAAGTCTCAAAAGTGTTTTAGCACTCAAGCAATTTGCCACATATTTCTCACTTTGCTTCCCTTCACTGTCACTGTTTTTCCCAGCAAAAAACAAAAGAAAAATGAGCAAATCGGCGTGAGAGTGAGAAGAGAAAAGAGTAGAGAGAGATTGATTTTTGGTTGTAATGATTTAGTGTATCTAATACACTTCTCTTTTTAATTTCCAAAATCAAAATAAATCATATACAATCAATAAACAATTGTAAATGTCAATCAAGCTTTCAAAAAGTTTTCTATCAACTTACATCAAGTCACATCACTCATGAATAGTGACTGGTGTCAATCACTCAAAGTGAAAGACATCTATCACTTGATTGATGGATGATGCGATGCTAGATGTGACTAGAGATTTGACGCTTGATTTGACTTGCGTGCCGCACTCGAATTTGAAATACGAATGCGCTCGTAAACAATCCCGGGCTCGGATTCGCTCATTCCAAATTAATGAATTTTTCGTTGCGACGTAATTAAATGATTATGCCTAGCGATATCATTATTCACGTCACTAACGAATTAATTCTAAATTAATTCGTTCGCCATAATTAAAATCTAATTTTAATTTCGCGTCGAAATCCAATTTCGTATAATATATCAAATATATTATTTTATCGATTAATTCTAAATTAATTGTTATCTCTCTTTAAATGATATTTTATCCTAGATAAAATATCTCCGCAATTAATCCCAGATTAATTTTCTCTCTCATCTTATTAATACCAGATTAATTAAAGTGCGAGTCATACGTCATCGGTGAATCTTCGGGAAGCGACCCATGAGATCACTGGATATGTTGGCACTAAATACGGTCGTCGGACTATCCGAACACTTAAGTACCTAGTACTACGTTTATACCGATTTACAAGACAAGGTTGGCTTCTAGCAAAGCGCCATGTCTACCCACTTCTCCAGAAACATGCTTACAGGAATAAGCTATCTATATCAGGCGTAGTACACATAGTATTGCGTATTTCGATCCAATATCAGATGATCACATGCAAGGCCTGGGGCTGGTACAGTGTCTGCCCCGTACGAAGCATATATCGGATTACTAGCAACTAGTCTCTTTATTATCGGATAATCATGACCAAGTCATATTATCCCGATGGTTGCAACCCTTTAGAGAACCAACTGTATCCCAGCGCGATCATCATCTCCATATGACTGGAGTGATACATCCATCTTGACATCACACCCAACACACTACAATTCTCAATATACCTAGTAGAGGCGTACATAGAACCTGTTAAAGCCCTGGACGACCAAACCAAAGTATATTGATTGTCGCAATTATTAGTGGTGCAAGTCTCAGTTAAGACCAAATACACCTACCCTGATTCGGGACTTCCATAGACACATAGTCATACTACCAATGGAATTCCGAGAGGGTCTATCCAGAGCGAAGCTGTTTCCCGTAGCATCGGTAAAACACAACCTCCTATTACACTTGCATGAGTATCCTAAACCCAAATATATGAGAACTATATCGTTGTGCCCTCACAACGCGCACAGGTGTAATACTAGTCTTTTATGCATTTATCGATGTCCAATCTCGATAATACTCTGACTAGGGATATTTAATGATTTATCCTCCGTGGATTGATACTGTCTAATATCATTCTCAATCTAGGAACAAATCATAAGGACCTCTTATCATTTATACATCTTGGTGATCTAAGCACAAATTATAAGAGAGCAATCTCCTTTGTCACATAGTTAATTTGTACAACAACACCATGATCTGTACAAATAGTGACGCTATGGGTTATAATTGTCCAACAGTCCCAGGGTCGAGGCCCACATCAGTATCAGTTTTGGGATGCGTCCTAGGGTTTAGGCCCACATCGGTATAAGTTTTGGGATGAGTCCTAGGGTCGAGGCCCACATCCGTATCAGTTTTGGGATGAGTCCCAGGGTCGAGGCCCACACATCGGTATCAGTTTTTGGGATGCTTCCTAGGGTCGAGGCCCACATCAGAATCATTTTTGGGACGCGTCCCATTCTCGAGGCCCACATCGGTATCGGTTTTGGGATGTGTCCCAAGGTCGAGTCCCACATTAGTATCAGTTTTGGGATGCGTCCCAAGGTCGAGGCCCACATCAGTATCAGTTTTGGGATGCATCACAGGGTCGAGGCCCACACATCATCAGCAGTTTCAGATGCATTCCAAGATCGAGGCCCACACAACATTAGCAGTTTGGAATGAGTCCTAGGGTCAAGGCCCACACATCTTCAGCAGTTTTATGATGCATCACAGGGTCGAGGCCCACACATCATCAGCAGTTTGGGATGCGTCCCAGGGTCGAGGCCCACATCAGTATCAGTTTTTGGGATGCATCCCATGGTCGAGGCCCACACATCATCAGTAGTTTATGATGCGTTCCAGGGTCGAGGCCCACACATCATCAGAAGTTTGGGAAGCGTCCCTGGGTCGAGGCCCACACATCGTCAGCAGTTTAGGATGCGTCCCAGGGTCGAGGCCCACACATGGTCAGCAGTTTGGGATGCGTCCCAGGGTCGAGGCCCACACATCATCAGTAGTTTAGGATGCGTTCCAGGGTCGAGTCCCACACATCATCAACAGTTTGGGATGCGTCCTAGGGTCGAGGCCCACACATCGTCAGCAGTTTGGGATGTGTCCCAGGGTCGAGGCCCACACATCATCAATAGTTCGGGATGCGTCCCAGGGTTGAGGCCCACATCAGTATCAGTTTTGGGATGCGTTCCAGGTCGAGGCCCACACATCATCAGCAGTTTGGGATGCATTGGTCGAGGCCCACACATCATCAGCAGTTTGGGATATGTCATAGGGTTGAGGCCCACACATCGTCAGTAGTTTGGGATGCGTCCCAGGGTCGAGGCCCACATATCATCAGCAGTTTGGGATGCATCCCAGGGTCGAGGCCCATACATCATCAGCAGTTTGGGATGCATCCCAAGGTCGAGGCCCACACATCATCAGCAGTTTGGGTTGTGTCCCAGGGTCGAGGCCCATACATCATCAGTAGTTTTTGGGATGTGTCCCAAGGTCGAGGCCAACAACTTATCAGCACAATTCGGGAATAAAGCCCACACTCGGTGGTTCGGGAACAAAGCCCAGGGGTCGAAGCACCTCGCCACCCTATCAGTTTAGTTCATTAGTAATTCCTAGAGATCGCAGCATCTTACAGGGATGAACCTCAGGGGTATCGGCATCTCACCACCAGATCAACTATTCTCGAAGCAACAGGCAAGTCAGGCGGTATCTGGCAAGCCAGGTAAGTGAAAATGCAATGTATTACATTGTTAGGATTTTCATTGTCACACACTGCACAAGTCCCATCAAAGTGGGGGCGATTGTAGGCACTATATTTTAACATATAAGTCCTGATGATGAGCCTCGTATGGAGGCACTACCCTTTAAGTTGCAGAATTTGCGGGAAACGGACGTCAGAAGGGAAAAGTCAGAAATCAGTACCTTGTTGGACCTAATTCATTTGCTTAGCTTCGAGTTTGCTCGTTGGATCTCTGTTTTAAAATTTATCCTCGGCCCAAAACCCCGCAAGCCACACACCAAGCCCACACATACCAAGCCCACCCAAAAAGAAAAAATCACACGCCCAAGCCCATTCAAACCCATCCAAAATAATAATTAACACATTAAACACATGTTGAAATCTAAACAAATCACCTACCCGAATTAAAGAAATGTAATCAAATAACCTTCCCTAATTAAAGAAATCAAATCAAATCCCATAAATTACTTTCCTAATTAAATTAAATCACATGCCTAAACTAAATAAAATCAAATAAAATCCCACAAATTACCTTCATAAAGTGAATAGATTTTTCCTTATGACACATTACTTAGAGATACCCTTCATAATTGCAAGATTCATTCCCTTCTGTAAAAGGAAAGCCCTAAACGTTTCTTATAAAAAAGAGCTCATTCATGACATTCACGCCCTAACTCTCTTCTTCTTCATCTATTCCTCTCTTCACGGCAACGGACCTTTCAAACCCTGACTGTAGGGCACAGAAATCGGTGACGCTGTTCCAGGCTCACGACCTGGTTGGGAGTACGGAGTAGCCCGCAGGGGACTAAATCGGAGAACTAAAAATGGAGTCACCACTCGGTGTGAACCAGGAAAATGATTTAAGGCCGCACTCACCCCTCGCAAGGGAAGACCTAAAACCATTGGGTTCGAAATAATACCTTACTTATGCCACTTGTAATGAAAGGATTTGTGCAATAATCTAACCAAGTCTACGCAACATATATTCCCAAGAGTATCATACTCCTAAGTTTGCATGCATAGAAGTAAATCGACATAACGACAAGCAAATAATTCATAAACACATTAAATAGATAAATACGGAAATATAAATAGATGATAATTTCCTAAGCGTAAATAATGAAATGATATAATTAATCATATAGTGCAAAAGAAATGATCAATGAAGCAAACATGCATGAAATGTGACGAAAAGAAGTTTGTTCACTGTATATGCGTTCGTGTAGCGTTTGAAAACGCGTTCGAACGATAAACACAAGGTTCACGTTCGTATAGCATTCGGAAATGCGTTCGAACGGGATAAGACCTGATGCATGGTGAAGCAGAATACGTGCGCGTTCGAGAAGTGTTCTTAAACGTGTTTGAATGGAATGAGGCAGAATGCATACGTTTGTGTACTGTTTGGAAACGTGTTCGAACGAGATTGCCAAAATGGCATCTGAAATGACACAAACATATACATGGATAAACAAATACACGATGTAGGACCTCGTATGCCTGATTGGACATTTTTTACATTTAATCGAGTGTACTTCGTCCGGCGTGGAAAAACATCACGGTAAAGGTAACCTTCAGGCATTTCCCTCGAATAGAGGACCTTTAACCCACCTTAATTAGCCCATGCGTATTAGATTATAATGTATGAACAAACAAATAAATAATATGGGACCTTGTATGCCCGATTAAACACATTTCCCATTCAATCGAGTGTACTTCGTCCGGCCCGGCAAAACATCGTGGCAAATGTAGCCCTTAGGATTTTCATCCCTCAAGGTGGAGGACCTTTAATCCAACTTGATTTGCCCATGCACATTACACTATGATGCATGATTTAACAAGGAGATGGCATACAGAAAGCAAATAACGGAATAATAAAAGGCGCGGCGAAATGTCAAGGTAAAGGTAGCCTTTTAGGCTTTTCTTCCCTTAAATAGAGAACCTTTAGACCAACATAATAAGCCCATGCACATTACATTACAATGCATACAAATATATAAGACAATGATATGGGACTTCGTATGTCCGATTAAACATATCTCACATTCAATCAAACATACTTCAGCTTTTCATCCCTCAAAACGGAGGACCTTTAATCCAACCTGATTTGCCCATGCGCATTACATTACAATGCATAAATAAGTAACATGCGTAAAGTAAATGGCAGAATAAAAAAAATTTGAACAGTAGATGAACAAGATTAAATAAAGCGAAACACATGTCGTTTGCTCAAGTATTACGTGGAGTTGTTTCCCAAGTACAAATCGTACTACCGTCCATTCGGATTCGGCTACGGAATTTACGTCTTGGTTCCATCCGATATACAACAAGAGAGGACACATATTCCATTCATCCAATGGCCATAGCATACATTAATCAACAATACCCATGCGAAGAAATATTGGCAAAATAAAAGAAATAAGAGGAAATAAATAAAAAAAAGGGTGCCCTCAGGTCTAACCTTTTATGTCGCCTCTTGGAAGTGCGTTACACGGCCGTCGGAAGGGCTAACACTCTGCAACTCTTCCGGTTCACTGATTCTCCATTTTCCTTCGTCACTTCACAGTTTTGGGTCGCTGTTTCCTCTGTTTTTGCTACTGTTTTCTGGTTGTATTTTTCGATAATTTGAGTTCAGGGGGTGTGTTGAAGGGGCTGATGCGTGAAGGAGGGGGGCTTTGTTAGGGCTGTTATTTGTGCGTGACTGAGGGCAGTGTGAGGGGTTGTTTGTGAAGGTGTTGTTTGACGTTATTGGAGTGGACTGTTAGTGGCTGGTAATGGCGTGAATGGAGTGGACTGTTGGTGGCGTGAAGAGCTGCTGGTAAGGGGGGTATTTGCGTGAATTTGGGGCAGTGTGGGTGGAGTGGTTTGCTGTTTTGAAGTGTCGTGTCTTGCATGAAGGTGAGAGAACGTGAGCTTAGGGTTTTCTTTTTATGTTTTGCCGTGAGAGTCTAGGGTTTTTGTGAGGAGTGAGAGACGTGAGGATGCTAGGGTGTCAAGGGTTGGTTTTGGCTTCTTTTTATAGGCAAAGACTAGGGTTTTCCTTGCATGGGAAGGAAATTGATCATGCAATCAATGGTGATATCTCCTAATTAGCATATCACAAGGAAAATGTCTACTTAATTTAGGGAGGTGATTTGTTTAAATTTGATTTGATTTCTTTTAATTAGGAATATGATTTATCTTGATTTTATTTGATTTCTTTTATTTATGAAGGTTATTTATCTTGATTTTAGCATGTTTTTAATGTGTTATTTGTTATTTTGGATGTGTTTTATTGGGCTTGGGCGTGTGCTAGAGGATGTTTGGGCATGTGGTTGGTCTTTTTGGTGGGCTTGGTGTGTGGCTTGGTGGGTTTTGGGCCAAGGATGTATGGCTTGCGGGGATTTTGGGTCAAGGATAAGTTTTAAAACAGAGGACCAACGAACGAACCCACAGCTAAGCAAATGAATTAAGTCCAACAAGACATTGATTTCTGAATTTACCATCTGACGTCTGTTTCCCGCGACTTCCGTGACTTAAATAGGTAGTGCCTCCATATGAGACTCATCATCGGGACTTATATGTAAAAATGAAATGCCTACAGTCGCCCCTTCTTTGATTGGACTTGTGCAGTGTATGACAATGACAATCCTATCAAAGTTATGCAATGTATTTTTACTTACCTGGCTCACCAGCTGTCACTTGACTTGCATGTTGCCTTGAATTGAGTTGATCTGATTGTGCCTTACCCGATATGCTAAAACTCACACCTGAGGTGTCGCTGTTGCATCTCCATACCAATAGAGTCGCAGTAGTGTCTTCATACCCGACATGCTAAACCCCATACCCGAGGCATCGCTGATGTATCTCCATACCTGGAGTGCCATACCCGGTGTGCTAAACCCCATACACGAGGTGTTGCATATGTATCTCCATACCCGGAGTGCCATACTCACCGTGAGTCACTGTTACGTCTCCATACCCAGAGTGTCACAGTAGTGTCTCCATACCTGGAGTGCCATACCCGGGATGCTAAACCCCATACCCGAGGCGTCGCGGTTGCGTCTCCATGCCAGAGTGTCGTAGTAGTGTCTCCATACCCGGAGTGCCATACTTGGCATGCTAAACCCCATACCCGAGGTGTCGCGGTTACGTCTCCATACCCAGAGTATCGCAGTAGTGTCTCCATACCCGGAGTGCCATACCCGGCATGCTAAACCCCATACCCGAGGTGTCGCGGTTGCGTCTCCATTCCCAGAGTGTCACAGTAGTGTCTCCATACCCAGAGTTCCAGACCCAACATGCTAAACCCCATACCCGAGGCTTCGCGGTTGCGTCTCCATACCCAGAGTTTCGCATTAGTGTCTCCATACCCGGAGTGCTAGAACCGGCATGCTAAACCTCATACCCGAGGCGTCGCGGTTACGTCTCCATACCCAGAGTGTGCGGTTACGTCTCCATACTCAGAGTGTCGCAGTAGTGTCTCTATACCCGGAGTGCCATACTCGGCATACTAAACCCCATACCTGAGGTGTTGTAGTTGCGTCTCCATACCTAGAGTGTCGCAGTGGTGTCTCCATACCCGGAGTGCCATACCCGACATGCTAAACCCCATACCCGAGGTGTTGCATATGTATCTCCATACCCGTAGTGTCATACCCGATGTGCTGATGATGTGTAGGCCTCAACCCTGGGACTTATCGCGAAAGTTGTTACTAATGCTGATATGATGTTTGTATATCAATATACTGTATTGCCTCTCACGAGATAATCCTGATAGCTGAACATATTTTCGTCCTCAACGGATGCTTCGCGTCGAAACCAGAGAACCTTCAAAGTACTTAATACACTCAATACCGATCTTCTGAATGAGTGATCTGAACTAGACTCCCAGTGTGTGTGTGCCATGGCTTTTTCGTAGCTTAATCCTTAAGTAAGCCAACTCGATGATTTTGTCTTCGGAGAATCGGATTAGTGGGTCTAACCAACCTAGATGTCTTGATCACACTCTGTGATTACTTCGTCATACTCAACATGATATGGTCTTCTTCTTATTTTCTTTCGTCTTTTTTTTTTTCATTTTGAATTTCTTTTTTTTTCTGTTTCTTTTTCTTTTTCTTTTTCTTTCTTTCTTTTTTTTTTTGATGCACCCACCCTTTAAGGTAGCATTTCTCCTCATGGTGGTCCTAATAGTCGCCCACGGGTAGCTTCACGTTTATCGGTTATAGGTGGTCTATTCTTTTTCTTTTCAGAGACTTTTTCTTTGTTTTCAACCATATCACATATCGTAACATAAGTAAACCAGGATGGACATCTAGGCAAACAGTCATTCACTGATCTGCCATCTCTTCAACTAGTCATTTCATAAACTACTCAGGCTTCTACTGCTAAGATCACGTAATCAAGTGCTTGCGAGTCTAGCCGAGATCAACTACTCAGAATACCATATGAGAGCACATCTCGCATTTATCGTTTCTAAGGTTTCACCCTACATCAAACAATTTCATCACCGGATATATGCTTAGCCATCAATGACTTATCTCTCTCTCTTACTTTTTTTTACTTCACTGGAATTCTTCAACCGCTAATAATGTGGGCTTAGCCCCCTGAGATTCATTCTCGAAAACCGCTGGTAGCGCGAGCCTCAACCCTGGGGGTTCATTCCAAAACTGATGATTATGTGTGGGCCTTAACCCTGGGGATCCATTTCTGAAAACTGTTGATACTGTTTTGTTGCTCTCAGCTTGCTTCTATTTTGCCGCTTTTTCTTCTTTACTTCGAGACCTGTGAACACAAACAAAACAACATAATAAAAACGCGTGCATGTGATGTGTATGTATGCGTGTGTGAAGGTACTCACTATTCCTCATGGGTTAGACCCTCATTGTGCTCCTTGGCGCCATGTGCCTACGCATGTCTCTGATCGCCCCTTAGGTCTCCATATAGTTTCCTCCTATCGGTTCTCTTCTGGTGATTATGCAGTTCTCTTTTGTCTGAAACCTGCAAACACAGAACAAACACAAAAATTGCAAGTACGTTACCTGTATGCATGCATGCATGAATGAATTTCATATTCCGTTGGGTTAGATCTTCTGCTGGTGACTGCTCGGTCTTCTTTTCCTCAGGCAAAATATTGCTTCAATCTATCCACGTTGGTCGGCTCGGTGAACTCGTTCCCTTCCAAGTCTGACAGTCTCACTACCCCGTTTCCCATTACTTTCTGGACTATGTAGGGTCATTCTGAACTTTTCTCTCGGTCTGTCGTCGACGGTTTCGACTGCTTAAGCACCAGATCACCCTTTATGATTTTTGTAGGACGCACATTCTTATTGAATGCTCGAGCCAACCTCTTCTGGTATATCTGCATGTGATGCAATGACTTTATTCTCTTCTTATCGAGCAATACCAACTGTTCCAATCTCTGCGAGGCCCATTCTTGTTTAGGTAACTCTGCTTCTACTAATACCTTCATGGATTATATCTCAACTTCCACCGGCAGTACTGTTTCCATCGCCTTTCGAGCTTCCTCTTTTATTAAACACTTCAACTGAATGC
>SKCR01052466.1:0-18226 GCA_019454045.1 Zanthoxylum bungeanum | reverse complement strand
GGATGTCTGGTAACTAGTCTCTATAATCGGATATTCATGACCTGGTCATAATATCACGATTGGATGCGCATCTCTTAAGAGCCTAATACCGTATCCTGCGTGACATCATCTCCACTATGACTGGAGTGATACTTCCGTCTTGACATCACATCCAATACACTACGATTCTCAATATACCCGGCATTGGCGTACACAGAACCGGTTACAGTCCTAGACGACCTCAACTAAAGTATATCGATTGTCGTAAGCATTAGCGATGTAAGTCTCAGGTTAAGACTATACACACCTACCTTGATTTCGGCCTCCCATAGACACATATTCATAATACCAATGGGATTCCGAGGGTCTATCCAGAGCGAAGCTGTTTCCCGTACCATCGGTGAAACACGACCTCCTATCGCACTTGCATAAGTATCCAACACTTATATATATGAGAACTATGCCGTTGTGCCCTCACAACGCACACAAGTGCAATACTAGCCTATTCCGCATTATCGATGTCCAGTCTCGATAATACTACGGCTAGGGATATTTAATGATTAATCCTTTATGGACTGATACTGTCTCATATCATCTCAATCCAGGAACTAATCATAGGGACCTCTTTTATTTATATATCTATGGTGATCTAATCACAAATGATGAGAGTGCAATTTCCTTGTCACATAGTTAATTTGCTACAACAACACAATGATCTGTGCAAATAGTGACGCTATGGGTCATTTTGTCCAACAAGATGAGTGTCATATAATATAAATTATGATTGGAAACATATACTTCGTGAGATAACTATCGGTAAATTCTTCGAGAATCTAATATTAGACGTTACGATGTTCCACTACGGATAGCCTATGGTATTTGGGCAGTATATTTCCCATACGAACTCTAATTTTTATATAATTTATATCGTCGGAAATCTAAGACCAAGATCTATAATTTCCATGTTGAACTTTTTTCCAAATTCGGAACAGAAATAGATCAAAACGTAAGTAAAAAAATTCTGGATGAATAGTACCGCTAACTTATCTAGAAAAATCTCCAACATTCTTCAAATTTCTATAATTTTCTACACCATTCCAAATATCAAATAACTCCTTGTATATAAAGGAGTACTATTCAAGATTTCCCAAAATTAGAGAAAAGAAAGAAATGAAGGAAGAAGTAACGTGGGAGAGAGGAAAAAGAAGAAGAAGAGAATAGAGGAAAGAAAGAAAGAAGATGAAGAAATGAAGAGCATGGATCTCATTGGAGGGCTTGAAAGATGAAGAAAATCAAAGAAAGAGTGGTAAGAAAATTATGACCCAAGTTGAAATACTTAAGCTTTAATATTTTGATAATTATAGTGTGTTAAGAGCGTGGGTATGATGATGATTAAGTGGTTAATAAGTATGAAGATAATTGATTATTGAGTAGGAATTGAATTGGGGTATTGAGTTAATTAGAGGATTTAAGATTTAAGGAATTTAAAGATTGTTTTAATTATGTTATATGATAGCTTGGATATGTTTTGGCATTGAGAATAATATAATTTTTATGTTGGAGATTGGTGAAGTTAGTTACTTGTGTGGAGCATAAGCTTTATGTGTTAAGGAGATTGAGTGAAAACATCATGTTTATACCAGAATTTTATCTTGCGTCACAACGTAGGCCCCTCTACATCGCGATGCGATCTGGGAATTTTCCCAAGAATGCTTCGGGTTCTTTACGTGTCGCGACGTGACGCAAAGGGGGCATGCATCGCGATGCACATAGAAAAATTCAGGGCACATTTCTGGTTGATTTGTGTCATGACGCGCAGTACCTTATGTCGCGATGCGCGATCAAAAAATGGCCTAATTCAGTTTCAAACCATCCCAGTGTCACCCAAACGCGTTAAGAGGTTACCCTATAAGCCCCGTATCAACTCGTATGCACTTATTACATCACGATATGTATACAATATCCATAAAGTGATAATGCTTACTTCAAAAAGCAAACCTTAGCCTAATTCCAAGTGCGTTCCTTAGTTCAATTATAATTTAGTTTATTCATTGTAGATTATCGCATGAACCGGAGTTTTCTCAGTAAGCGAGTAATGCATGCCAGATTCCAACCAGTGAGTGGACACTCTTCTCTAAATTTATTTTCATTTTATTGTTTTGATAATAGACTTACTTTTACGCTTTAGGGCATTAGTTGATTTTTCATTACTTTAATTTCATGAAAGATTATGCTCTATGAAATGTTTGAGAAAAGAAATATTTTCAGAATTTGATTTTATGATTTTCGGGACATGGGGAAAAACCACCCAGTATGTAACTTGAGATAGCCTGAAATTGACGGACATATGATATGTGCACATGTAGAGGACTGGGGGGATGGCGATACGTAACGCCACAAATCCTAGTTCAGGGATAGGGGAACGGCGATACGTAACGCCCCTAGACCCTAGATTCAGAGCTTGGTGGGTAGCATAGATCCGCATCCCCAGTTCTAGTTCTGTGGCTTGTGGACGGCGATACGTAACGCCCCAAGACCACCAGTTTCAGGGACAAGAGTGGCATGCTTTGGTGGACGGCGATACGTAACGCCCCAAAGTCATGGTTTTGCATTCCTAGCTCCGGATAGGCGTATGGGGGGATGGCGATACATAACGCCCCCCCCATGCGTCAAGTTTTTCAGATACAGACCAGCTTTCAGATTTCAGATTTTCAGTATACAGTTTTTAGAAATGAGATTTATAAATATTCTTCAGAAACCAGAGCTTCAAAAATAGTTTTCAGAAAGATGAGTTTTATAAAAGAGATTTCAGACGCAGAATTAGAAAAGATTTTTCATATAATGATTTCTTATGGCACTTTGCTTTTAAAATTAAATGTTTTGATATTAGTATTTCAGTTTTTTATCCACTCACTTAGATCGTACAACGATCTAACCCCCACTCCCAGTTTCCTTATTTTGCAGGTTTTCTTGGAGGACGAGCTCGGGAGAGGGGATATTGATGCAGTCACTACGGTCGGAGTCCACTAATACGAGTCAGAGATAGAGTGAGATTCCAGTCTGAGTCAAGTAAAGTCATGTACTAGTATCTGAGTTATATGTCTTTAAGTATAAAGTTATTGAAGTTAAGTTTGTATGTTAAGTTGTAAGATTGGGCAATGGTCCCATCTATATGATATATATATTTAATTAAAGAAAAGAGAGTTAGTAATTGAATGGTAGTTATCAGAGTCAGAGGCTTATTGGGTTAGTACGGTCTATCCCCTACCGGTAACATCTCCCGAATTGGGGATGTTACAAAGATTGTATCATAGTATGGTCTAGGAAGTCAGTGAGTGCAGTGGGTAGAGTGTTGGGGTCTTATATATGTAGTATGCCCGGGATACCCGTATATGAGGCACTACCTCTCCAGTATCCAATCCTCGAGTATGTCCTCAAAGTTCCACAGACATGTTAATAAGCATTCCCAAAGCTACCTAAGTTTTTTCCAAATAAGTAACCCTAATTCTTATTCCAGTCATGAATCATTCCATAATTATTCAAGATTAAACTGAGCTATGAACCTAGGAAATACAAGTACTGAAGATAGTTACTTAATGAAGTGGCCATATAAAGCTATAAGAAAGAAATAAAGGATGTATAGAAGCTTGAACAGCAAGAGACAAAGAAGTAAAGAGATAAAAAGAAATAGTAAAATTCTAAAGATACTCACCTAGGAAAGTAGAAAGAGAAAGAGAAAGCTAGAAAGGAAAAATAGGAAATGTACCTAGATGTTCAAGTAACTAGAGATAATAAGGGGAAAGATACAAAAGTAGATGATAAAGAGAAAAGCTAGAAGAAAAGTAACGAAAGATGTAAGTGTAAAAGCAACCAAATGTGAGAAGAGATAAAGATATAGAATCAGATCGATAAGAAAATACCAGAATCTATAGTAGTAAGAAGAATGGAAAGAGCCCGAGCAAGTACTAAAGTGCCTAATAGAAGCGAGATTCCTTTCCTCCTCATAAAATTCTTCCAAGCACATTCAATAACTCATGAGCACCTCGTATAGATAGCAAGTTCCTCGAATAACCAAAGACAGTTATAAGATAGAAGAAGCAAGAAAATCAAGGTCGATCGTGGAAATTTCTAATGGATGTGGGATGCCATAAGGATGTAGAGATTTTAGATTCCCCAAACCCAGACCCATAAGCAAATAAGATAAATGACGTCAGAAAGTGATCAGTTTCCCTAATCAAGGAATCCAATAAATAAGTCACATACCTACCCAAATCCTCACCCCTTCATGATGCCAACCAATGAAGTTATCCTGATGGAATCTAGCTCATACCTACCTTACATGAGAAAGAAACTCTACCAGGATATATAGTACCAGAACAAGGATATCAAAATACATCGAAATATAAGATGTTTGCCCTAGACTCTACCAGCATAGATATTGATGACCGCAAGAAGCCCGATGAGAGTTTATCTTAAGAAGTGAAAGACCTTGGAGGCCAGATTAGCTAGAAGGATCAAGGAAGTTTTCAAGGATATAAAGAAGATAACTCAGTATAGTCCAAATATCAAGGCAAGTCAGCACGAGGTTTGCAAGACTAGTAAGAGTCCACAGAATAAATCAAACATAGTAGGTCCTACGGATTAGCTTAAGGCCAGTAGAAAGTTATGGAAGTATAAAAGGATGGACCCGTGAGGTTGGAGATAAATAGGAATGACAAGAGTACCAGTATGGACAGTAGAACAGAGTGTCATAGTTGTGATTATAGTAAGAGCAGAGAGTAGAAACTTAGGAAGTAGTCATAAGAACTAACCCCTAGTAGCCTCAGAAGCATGGCGTAAGCAAAGAAACAGGATATGAAAACAGTAAGCAGGAAACATGAAGTGATAAGAGAATTCAGCACGTATAGTAACATAGGTAATGTAGCTTGGAGACAGCAATGTCAGTGAAGACCTTGGAATGAGTGATATAAGTAAGGAATCCTAAGGCATAGATTAGTTAATGCAGTTCTCAGCAGTATGAATAGGAATTTTTCCTTTCAATAGCCCTGACTGTGGTAAGTAATCAGACACTTAACCAGACATCTGAGCATATAGCCATTCCCAACTTAAAACCCAGTAAGAGGAAGAACAAGCAAGGTTGAATACTTGACAAAATAGATGGATTATGAGGCACCTAGATAGTTGAATCAATAAGTACAACAAAACTTAGATGAAAATCATGAGATAGCAAAAACTCTACATAAGATAGAAAAGTTTGACGTCACAGTAAGCCAAGCCAAACCTAGAAGTCGACATAGAATTAGAATCCATTAGGGGCTGGTAAAGGCTCAAAGAAGTAAAGGAATTAGAGAGAGCAACACTCAAAAGTATAATATGACTCATAAGAGTCTCATTTTATTAAGAAGGAAGAACCAGATTAGAATAGTACTCGAACCAAGAAACTTAATAGAGACGTCTCCAACAATCAAAGATGATGGAGTTTCCAGGGAAATAAATACATGAGGAGTTCAAGAAACTAAGATGAGAAGGGAAGTCAAGTGACAGAACAAGCTTAGTAAGAAAGAATAACAGAGGGAGTATGGTAAAAATTTAAGAGAGTATGAACCTTATGGAGGATCACAATAAGAGGCAATATTATCGATAATTGGAAAATGAATTAGTAATGGAGTTGAAACATGAAATTCATATAGTTCCTAGTGGTAGTACCCTAGTGGAAAAGCCATCACCATACATGTAAACAAAAAAGTCATAAGTTTATAGATGAGCAGCATAAGAAACTACAAGTACATATAGCTAGTGAGTACGTCACCACCAAAAGACTTCGAGACAATCCCCACCCTCCCAAACCCTATTTGACACCAGCAGTAGAGATGGATTTTGAGGGCTACCTTAAGATACTCCAAGAAAGAAGTGGAAGTATCGAGATCAAAGACCGAAACATAAAACTTTCAGATGCAGTTCAGAACATAATAGAAAAGAAACAACCCCAAGTGAGAGATCTAGAAGAGAAGTTATTAGATAAAGAGAGGAAGTACTAGTTAAGCAGTGACAAAGAGGCAAGAGAACAGTGTTAAATATGACTGGGGATATATAGGAGCTAATATATTTCAGGTAAGGAGACTGAGATATAAGTCGTGGAAATTTCAGTTGCAGAACATAGCAAGTGAGAAGATGAAAGGTTAGCATACACGAGATTTGAAAGAAGAACCGTCAAGGTGGGATGACAATATATGACAAAATACCTAGTATCTCTCGGCGTTGGACTAGAACCAAAGTTTTATTATGTTGCTAGTCTTTTCTCTGAGAAGTAGTTAGCCATAGTTTTAGTTAATTAAACCATCACGGGTTTGGGATAGCCTTAATCCTATAAAGAAATCCTCACGGTATAATATACATAAACAGACTTCGAGTAAGGTTAAGATTTGCAAGTAATACAACCAGGCATAAAGAACACAACTTTAGCATAGAAACAGATATAATCAAGCTTAGTATAGATATTGTGGCTCAAATTTCTTAGCCAACCAATAAGAGTCATCAGAAGAAAGAACTACCCTGATATGACATCATAAGTATGAGAAGCATTGGTGGACAGTAAAAGTAATTGGAAATGTCAATTATAGATTATGAAGACCAAAACCCAAAGTTAGTCATAAATGTGGGGACTCGAAGACGAAAGCTTATAAGAGTAGAAGGATTAGTAGAAGGAAAACTGAGAAGGTCAAATAGTTAATTGAGGTCAAATGATAAATTTTAAAACAAGGTACATCCTATAAAGTCGTTTAAAAAGAATAGCTGAAGAACTAGAAGTATACACAAGTTAAGGAGAAGATAAGGTATGGATGAGAACATTAAGAATTAAGGGAACACTGTAAACATGAAAAGTAATAGAAGTTACTAAGAATATTTTAAAGTTAGTTTTGTCATAGCAAAAGGCATTAAAGGGGTCGCGAAATCAGAATAGAACGAAGATGAGCAAGAGGACATGCTACATATATGGCACAATTTTGGAAATGAAAACTTGTGAAAATAGATGGAAATAAAGAATGATGAGTATAGTGGGAAGTTTTAGAAATAAAAGTTCTGTGATACATAAGAGATGGGGGTAGTATGATGACTTATGTAGAGTAATGAGCAGTTTATCATGGAATCAGATCAAACAATTTCCTTTTTAGTTAGGAACTCGAGATGTCATGCATTAAGACCCATGAACCTTGGAAAAGTATGCATCAGTATCACAAGAAATTTCCAGAGAATTTCGTAATAAGATCTCAAGCAAAAGTATAGCTGGAGACATGGATATCCTGGCATTGGCCAGGACAAGTCTACAAGTTGAACCCCAAGAAGGATTCAAGGACGAATCCTATTTAAGGGGGGGAGAATTTGTAACGATCGGGAATCCTGACTACTGACACACTGTGAGACGAGTGTCACATAATATAAATTATGATTCGAAACATATACCTTCGTGAGAAAACTATCAGTAAATTCTTCGGGAATCCAATATTAGACGTTACGATGTTCCACTATGGATAGCCCATGGTATTTTTGCCGTAACGTTCTAATACGAACTCTGATTTTTATAAATTATATATCATCAGAAAGCTGAGACCGAGATCTACAATTTATGTGTTGAATATGTTTCCAAATTTGGAGCAGAAATAGGTCAAAAACGCAAGTCAAAATTCTTGATGAATAGTACCGCGAACTTATCTAAAAAAATCTCCAACATTCTCCAAATTTCTATAATTTTCTACACCATTCCAAATATCAAACAACTCATTGTATATAAAGGAGTACTATTCAAGATTTCCCAAAATTAGAGAAAAGAAAGAAATAAAGGAAGAAGTAACGTGGGAGAGAGGAAGAAGAAGAATAAGAGAAAAGAGAAAAGAAAGAAAGAAGATGAAGCAAGGAAGAGCATGGATCTCCTTGGGGGGCTTGAAAGATGAAGAAAATCAAAGAAAGAAATGTAAGAAAATTATGACCCAAGTTAAAATACTTAAGCTTTAATAATTTGATAATTATAGTGTGTTAAGAGCTTGGGTATGATAATGATTAAGTGGTTAATAAGTATGAAGATAGTTGATGATTGAGTAGGAATTGAATTGGGGTATTAAGTTAATTAGGGGCTTTAAGATTTAAGGAATTTAAAGATTATTTTAATGATGTTATATGATTGGTTGGATATGTTTTGGCATTGAGAATAATATAAATTTTTATGTTGGAGATTGGTAAAGTTAATTGCTTGTGTGGAGCTTAAGGTTAAAGTGTTAAGGAGATTGAGTGAAAGCATCATTTTTAGACCAGAATTTGGTCTTGCGTCGTGACGTAGGCCCCTCCGTGTCGCGATGCGATCTGGGAATTTTCCCATGAATGCTTCTAGTTCTTTACGCGTATCGACACGAAGGGGGCGTGTGTCGCGACGCGTACGGAAAAATTCAGGGCATGTTTCTGGTTGATAAGAGTCGTGACGCGCAATCAAAAACTGGCCCAATTCAGTTTCAAACCATCCCACTGTCACCCAAACACATTAAGAGGTTGCCCTATAAGCCCCGTATCAACTCGTATGCACTTATTACATCACGATATGTATACAATATCCATAAAGTGATAATGCTTACTTGAATAAGAAAACCTTAGCCTAATTCCAAGTGTGTTCCTTAGTTCAATTCTAATTTAGTTTTTCAATGTAGATTATCGCAGGAACCGAAGTTTTCTCCGTAGCGAGTAATGCCAGCCAGATTCCAACCAGTGAGTGGAAACTCTCTCTAAATTTAATTTAATTTTATTATTTTGATAACAGACTTACTTTTACGCTTTAGGGCGTTAGTTGATTTTTCATTACAGTAATTACATGCAAGATTATGCTCTATGAAATGTTTGAGAAAAGAAATGTTTTCAGAATTTTATTTAATGATTTTCGGGGCATGGAGGAAAAACCCACCCTAGTATGTAACTTGAGATAGCCTAGAAGTGACAGACAGATGACATGTACACATGTAGAGGACTGGGGGTATGGCGATACATAATGCCCCAGATCCTAGTTCAGGGCTTGGGGACGGAGATACGTAATGCCCCTAGACCCTAGATTCAGAGATTGGTGGGTAGCATAGATCCACACCCCCAGTTCTAGTTCTATAGCTTGGGGGACGGTGATACGTAACGCCCCAAGACCACCAGTTTCAGGGATAAGAGTGGCATGCTTTGGGGGACGGTGATACGTAACGCCCCAAAGTCATGGTTTTGTATTCCTGGCTCCGGATAGACGTATGGGGGGACGGCGATACGTAACGCCTCCATGCGTCAAGTTTTTCAGATACAGACTTGCTTTTAGATTCCAGATTTTCAGTATACAATTTTCAGAAATCAGATTTAGAAATAGTTTTCAGAAACCAAAGCTTCAAAAACAGTTTTCAGAGAGATGAGTTTTATAAAAGAGATTTCAGACGCATAATTAGAAAAAGTTTTCATATAATGATTTCTTCTGGCGCTTTGCTTTTAAAATCAAATGTTTTGATATTAGAATTTCAGATTTTCATCCACTCACTTAGATCGTACAATGATCTAACCCCCTCTCCCAGTTTCCTTATTTTACAGGTTTTCTCGGAGGACGAGCTCGGGAAAGCGGATACTAATGCAGTCACTAGGGTCGGAGTCCACCAGTACGAGTCAGAGATAGAGTGAGAGTCCAGTCTGAGTCAAGTAAAGTCATGTACTAGTATCTGAGTTATTTGTCTTTAAGTATAAAGTTATTGAAGTTATGTTTGTATATTAAGTTGTAAGATTGGGCCACGGTCCTATGGATATGATATATATATTTAATTAAATAAAATAGAGTTAGTAATTGAATGGTAGTTAGGATATGTTACAGTTGAGTTGTGAATGAACCTTTACACCACACCACACAATGTGAGTCTGACTTAGATGATTTATTCAAGAACTTGGATTTTAGTTGCATTGATTACTTTAAAAGTTCTCTGATTTCATTGGTATACATTCTTTGAGGACAATATTATGCATAACTATCGGGACTATTTTCTTTGCTTTATATTTTTGAATGTTTTTGAATGACGTTTGTGGGTGTCGTCGCTATAAGCCCTCACGACACTATAACTCGTCCACTAGGGTTGCCTAGGGGTTTAAAGGCTTGTTCCATGCGCTAAATACAATTGTGATCCCTGCGAAAGTGAACTAATTAACTTAGTTAATTTTGTTTGTTTATTTTTATTTAGTTTTTATTTATTCATTTGCTCGAGACTAGCAAAATCTTAAGCTTGAGGGTGTCTTTCCACTTCAGAGGTAAACTCCTTTAAGAGGAGAATCACAATTTTCACACAAGTGTTGAGGGAAAACACTTTACCAATATTGTGAGAGATTTAAAAAGGATAAATGTTTGCCCATGCCACGGGTTTGAATCATGGAGGCTGATTTCCTACTTCTATGGTGGTTTAATATCCCAAAGTAGACAAATAGTTGAAATGATATATAATGGTGAATTTAGGGACAGAAGTCTTGAATATACACTAGATTACTTAGAACACGTAGTAGAAAATGCACAACACTGAGACACAATTGATACTTATAAGTCATCTGTTAAACTATAGTCATCCGTAAGGGCATGTTTACCTTAAGGAAGACCATTACTTTTCTGCTAAATATGCATTTCTAGCTAAAAAAATTGAGGCATTAGAAATAAGGGAGAGTGATCATGTCAAGTCAATTCAAGAAATTGAATGACATAATTATAATTCAAATGAACATGTCACACAAACTTGCCCAACTTTGCCAGCCTTTCAAGAATGTCTCTATAATCAAGTCAGTTCAATAAAAAGCTTCAAGAGACCAAATCCAAATCCATACTCCCAAACCTATAATCCGATTGGATAAACCACCCAAAATTTAGTTGGAGGAATGATAACCAAACACAATCATCATATTAACCTCCTCAGG
Source organism: Zanthoxylum bungeanum (assembly GCA_019454045.1). Lineage (NCBI taxonomy): Eukaryota > Viridiplantae > Streptophyta > Magnoliopsida > Sapindales > Rutaceae > Zanthoxylum > Zanthoxylum bungeanum. The sequence continues at coordinate 7,297 of SKCR01052466.1, read as the reverse complement.
TATACCAAAATTTCCAAAATTCTTAAAATTATGTACCATATGTCCCACATCATAGGAAAAATCTTGAGGATACATTACATGCTTTCATCAAACAGGAAGCCATCAGTAACCAACTGTGCAAACATTGAGTGATCTTAAGGATAAATTTGCCTAATTTATATATGTATTAACCATTCATGAAAAAAGGAAAGTTTCTTGCACAACCAAAACTGAACACCAAGAGTAATCAAAACCCCCCACGAGGGTATTTCTGGTAGTCAATACATAGACCAAGTTAAATTAGTTACTTTTCGTAGTCGTAAAGACATAAAAAAAAAACATATTCTTGAACCTTGTAAAGTTGAAATTGATTAAGCTTATGAGGGTAAAGAAAGAGTTAATGAACCAATACCTATCATTGGGAATAATGATTTTTCACATGCACCTCATTTCCTTAAGCATTGAAAAAAATAAAGAAATTAAACCATTTTCTAGAAATATATGATATAATCTAACATGTGAATGTCAATATTCCTTTGTTAGAGGCTATCAAATATTTACCATCTTATGCCAAATTACTGAAAGACTTATGCACTGATATAAGAATCATCAGGTAAAAAAGAAAGTTTTTCTATCTGAATAGGTAAGTTTCATTCTTTCGACCAATAATGCTTAGAAATACAAATACCTTGGTTGTCCTAATATTTCTTGTATTATTAGAAATCATAAAATTGAACATGCATTATTTGATGCTAGAGATAGTGTTAATTTGCTTACATTTTCAGTTTACCAACAACTTAATATTGGAGAGTTTAAACCAACTTCAATTACCCTTTTTAATTGTCGATAGATTATTTAAGGTACCAAAATGAATTATGGATGATGTGTTATTACAAGTTGATAAATTCGTATATCCTATGGATTTTATTATCTGGGAAACACAACATATAGTAGACAATTACAAACCAATTCATGTGATACTAGGTTGTTCATTTTTACCAATAGCTAATGCTTTGATTAATTACAGAAATGGAATCATGAATCTATCCTTTAGCAATATACATTAGAGCTTAATATTTTTAACATATATAAGCACTCATATGATAAGGACAATAAAAATAAGAACACGGATATAATTGAACCAATTTTAGAGCAACATACTCAACATGGGAGTTTATATAACCCTATGAAAATTTGTGCAGCTAATTTACTTAAATCAAGTATGCAATTAGATCCAGACATTTCAAATTATTTATCTTTACTTGATTCTACACAGGCACTAGAAAACGATGGAGATAATCAAAATTTTAAGGAATTATGAACACTTGAAGAAGAGAAATAAGAAGAAGCACCTAAATTAGAATTCAAGAATTTAAAAGAAGGATTAAAGTATGCATTTCTTGGTGATAAGCAAATTAATTATATGATAATTTCTTCTTCCCTTACAAGCGAGTAAGAAGGTCAGTTGTTAAATGTTTTGAGAAAACACAAACAAGCAATTAGATGGACTTTAAATGATATAAATGCATTGATCCTTTAATCTGCGCACATATAATTCATTTAGAAGATAATGTTGAGACTTATCTTCAACCCCGAAGAACATTAAACCCTCACATGAAGGAAGTGGTTAAAACAAAATTCTTTAAACTTATTGATGTAGGTATTATCTACCATATCTCCAATAGTAAATGAGTAAGCCCTGGCCAAGTTTTGCCTAAAAAGTCTAGAATAACTATCATAAAAATGATAAAGAAGAGTCAATCCCAACACGAATCCCATTTAGTTGGTGCATGTTCATTGATTATATAAAAGTAAATGACGCCACTAGAAAATATCATTTCCCTTTACCCATTCTTAACCAAAATTTAGAAACAGTAGCAGGACATCCTTACTATTGCTTTCTTAATGGTTACTCGGATTATTATCAAATTCCCATAACTTTGGAAGACCAGGAAAATGCCACATTCACATGTCCCTTTCTAACATTTCCATTAAGGAAAATACCATTCGAACTTTAAATGCACTAGCAACAGTCCAACGATGCATGTTAGGTATATTTAGTGACATGGTTGAACATTATTTTGAGGTCTTTATGGATGATTTAATTATTTTTGGGAACTCATTTGATAAATGCTTGAATAACTTGGAAAATATTTTGAAAAGATGTGAAGAAAATAGACTTATGTTAAACTAGGACAATATAATTACATGACAAATTCAGAATTTATTTAGGTCACGTTGTGTCATAAAAAAATATTGAGGTTGAAAAGGCAAAAATAGAGGTAATCTCTAAGTTGCCACTATTAAAAACAATCAGGAAAATCCACTCATTTTTAGAACATGTAAGATTTTATAGGATATTCATTATAGCTTTAGTGCCATATCAAGACCATTTAGTAACCTCCTATTAAAGATGCAACATTTGAGTGGATATAAAATTGTCAAAAATCATGTGAAAAGATTATTAGTCTGTTAATTTATGCTCTTGTCATGCAATCCCCTAATTGGTATTTACCTTTTGGGCTAATGTGTGATGCTAGTGACAATGCAGTGGGCGCAATGTTAGGACAAAGAAAGGAAGGTAAGCCATATGCAGTTTATTACGTAGTAGCACTTTAAATAACGCACAAATGAATTACATCATCACAGGAAAAGAACTGCTTGTTGTAATATTTACATTGGACAAATTTCGATCATATTTAATTATTTGATCAACCATTGTTTGCCCTAACCATGCTGCTATTAGAAATTTACTGCCTAAACAAGATGCAAAGCCAAGATTATTGCGATGGATTTTTTTCTTCAAGAATTCAATCTCACAATCAATGACAATAAATGAGCAGAGAATGTAGCTGCGGATATTTATCGAGACTCACAAATGAGTCATCAATAACATAACTCTTACTATTGACTCTTTTCATTATGATTTTTCTTCTTATTTTCTATAAATACAATGTCTTGTTATGGTAATATTGTCAATTTTCTTGCAACATGAATAATGCATCCAGATTGGAGCAACCAAGGCAAGAATTTTTTTTTACCGAAGTCAAGAAATTCTACTAAGATAATTTGTACCTATTCCAGTATTTCCTTGATTAGATTTTTCGTTGATGTATTGGATAAATTTCGATCATATTTCATTGGATCATCAACCGTTGTTCACTCTGACCAAGCTGCTCTTAGATATTTAATGTCTAAACAAGATGCAAAGCCAAGATTATTGTAATAGATTTTGTTGCTTCAAGAATTCTATCTCACAGACAAGGACAAGATATGAGTGTAGCTGCAGATTATTTATCAAGACTCACAAATAAGTTATCAATTGACACAATTCCTATTAATGACTCTTTTCTTGATGATTTTTTATTTTCTATAAATATTATGTCTTGTTATGCTAATATTGTCAATTTTCTTACAACAAGAATAATGCTTTCAGATTGGAGCAACCAATACAAGAAGAAATTTTGACCAAAATCAAGAAATTCTACTATGAGGATTCATACATATTCAAGTATTACCCTGATCAATTTTCTAACAAAGCGTACCAGAAAATAAGATAAGTATTAAGTTTTATCGCTCAGAAGCGTGCATAGGTTATTCCTAATCTAAGAAAACAGCAGTAAAATCTTACAGTGTGGACTTTATTGGCCCATTTTATTTAACGATATACATGATTTCTGCAAAACTTGTCAAAATTGTCAAAAATTGTGATCTATTTCTAAAAGACACATGTTGTCTTTAAATCTCATCATTGTCATTGAAGTCTTCGATTGTTGGGGAATAGATTTTATGTGTCCATTGTTAGACAATTATGACCCATAATGTCACTATTTGTAAAAGACATTGTGGTTTTTGTACAAATTAACTATGTAGCAATGGAAATTGCATTTTATCATTTTGTAATTTGATTACTTAAATATATAAATGATAAAATTCCTTATAAATAGTTCCAGATTATAAGATATGAGACAGTATCAATCCATAACGGTTTAATCATTAAATATCTCTAGTTGTAGTATTATCGAGATTGGACATCGATAATGCGGAATAGACTAGTATTGCACTTGTGCGTGTTATGGAAGCGTAACGACATAGTTCTCATATATTTAAGTATTGGATACTTATGCAAGTGTGATAGGAGGTTGTGTTTACCGATGGTATGGAAACAGCTTCGCTCTGGATAGACCCCGCGGAATCCCATTAGTAGTATAACTATGTGTCTATGGGAATCCGCTTCAGGGTAGGTGTATTTGGTACCTGAGACTTGCATCGCTAGTACTTGCGACAATCAATACGCTTTGGGTTTGGTCGTCCAGGACTTTAAGAGGTTATGTGTACGCCTCTTCTGGGTTTATTGAGAATCGTAGTGTATTGGGTGTGATGTCAAGATGGAAGTATCACTTCAGTCATATGGAGATGATGATCACGCAGGGATACATAACTGGTACTCTAAATGGTTGCAACCATCGGGATAATATGACATGGTCATGATTATCCGATTAAAGAGACTAGTTGCTTGTGATTTGATATATGCTTCGTACGGGGCAGACACTATTCTAGCCTCAGGCCTTGCATGTGACATCCGATACTAGATAGCAATACGAAATACTACGTATACTACACCTGACATAGATTATATATTCCATTAAGAATATTTCTGGAGAATTGGGTAGGCACGGTGCTTTGCTAGAAGCCAATCATGTCTCGTAAATCGGTAAAAATGTAGTACGAGGTACGTACGTGTTCGGATAGTCCGATGACCGGATTTACTACCAACATATCCAAGGATCTCTTGGGTCGCTTCCCGAAGATTCACCGATGACGTATGATTCGAGCATAATTAATCTGGGATTAATTACGGAGAGATTTTATCTAGGATAAAATACTATTTGAAGAGAGAGAACGATTAATTTGGAATTAATCGATAAAATAATATATTCGATATATTGAACGAAATTAGATTTCGACGCAGAATTAAAATTGGATTTTAATTCGGGCAAAGGAATTAATTTAGAATTAATTCGCGAGCGACGTGAATAGTAATTTTGCTTGGCATAATTATTTAATTAATTTGATTTAATTACGTCGCAACAAAAAATTAGTTAATTCGGAATTAGCGAACCCGAGCCCGGGATGTGTTGCGGGCCCACTCGGATTTTGAATCAAGTGGGGCCCACAAGTCACATCACTTGTCACTTTAGTTGATGGGTTTTGGTGAAGTAAGTGAAGACTTGTTCAACACACTTCCTAAAGTTGATGGCTTGATTGACTAATACCAAATGTTTGGTATATGATTATTTGATTTTTGAAATCAAAACACAAGTCAACAACTTCAACTTCACTTCATCTCATCTCTCTCTCAAGCTCACGGTGTTGAGCAATTTTTTCTCCTAAAATTTTTCTTCATTGCCGTGACTCTCCAAAGAAAATTAGAAAGTTTGTTACAAATTTTATAAGGCTAGCACCAACAAGGAATCATCCAAAGTGATAGGGAAACCACCCCAAAAGCTTGGAATCAACTCAAAAGCTTGGAGTTTGGATCTCATTCCCCAAAGTGGAGCTTGGCCGAAAACTTAGAGGAACAATTTTTGTATTTGACTCATCCTAAATCCGTTCAATGTAAGTATGATTCCACCATACTTTACTTTTGTATTCAAAATTTTTCATTGCTTATATTGATCTTGGATTGTCTTAGAGACCAACAATGGTATCAGAGCCTTGAATAAGCATGAAATATACTTATGGTTTATATACTAAAATTTGGGTAAATTTGATTTGAGCATGATTTAACCAAATTGTTTGTTTGAGCATGCTTGTATATGGATAACTTGGAGTTATATGTTATCAATTTGAAAAAAATTGAATTGGATTATTTTTCCCCAATTTTTTGCATGTTGGCCGAATGCAATGTAGCCCTAAAGTCATGGTATTTTTTTTTTATCATTGGATGAGTTTAAAGACATGGATATATTGATTTAAGATTCAGTCGCAATGAAATCGGAATCGAATATAAAAACCCTCAAATGATGTGAGCTTCAAAGCATGAAATGAGATGATTTTTGTTTCAATAATGTTGGACATGTGTTGAACAAATTAAAGCATGATTAATTGATTAAATTGATATTTTGGAAATGTTAATTTAGATAATTAATTAATGTAATACACTTTAATTAATTAAATTATGAAATTTGGAATTTTAGAATTTGATTAATTGGGCTTAATTTAGAATTGGGCTTATAATGTTGTATTTGGGCCTAATGGGCTTGGTTGGGCCAAGTTGGTTTAGGACAACTGGATTGGATCCAAATTGGGCCTAAATCATTCAATTAAGTCCAAATATGACAAATGGGCCTTTTATGTTTAATTGGGCCTTATGGGCCGAAATTGGTTTCTTGGCAAATAGGGTGATTCCTTCATTGGGCTTTGGTATTTGGGTTTGACCCATATTGACCAAAGTCTATGCCTTAAGAAATTAATTGAAAGCCCATGGACTTTAATTAAACGACATTGGATGTTAATTGGGCTTTGAGTCCCATTTCGATTAGATTTGGAATCTAAGTCTTAAAAGCGCATTTAAAAGTATAGTTATTTAATTTGAAATTAAATATAGAATTAGTATTGAATACGAATTAAATTAGATTTAAATTGTAGTTCGATATAATTCAAGAATTCGTACTTTGAGTACTTATTCTCAACTGAGTTGAACTCGCGCAAATCAAATCGTTGTTTGAACATTGGATGATCACTTTATTCAAAGATTAATTAATTGGATTAGATTGATTGAATAACATGCTTTGTGTGAATACATGGATATGTTGAATGAATAATGTATATCGGATAGATATTAGAAGGGAAAGGGCAATTTTGAAAATTGTTGTAAATTTAGAATTTATTAAATTGGACCTGCGTGTCCAGCCTTATCTCTCTCGATTCTTTGTAATTCTCTTCTCACCTAATTCCCCTCAATGTTAATGAGGTTTCTTTCATTGTATTATGTAATTGGGTAGAAGTAAGAATAGTGCTAGCCGGTGAGAGGAAATGGAGTGATTTGTTCTAGGAACAATCTATGAGATATCCATCCGCATATCATTATTAATTTATTTATACGCCTTATTATGCTTTTAGAATGCATGCTTAAGGGTGTATGATGAGACCTAACATAGATAATAAATTGGTTGCCAATTTACGCGAAAAACCCTCATAATATTAAGTGTTTTCCTTCCATTGAGTGATTCTTACTCAAGATCCAAGATTGGCACTGGTTTGTTGGCCAAATTCAAGACATTTGTCCATCGCGGATGTGTTTGAATCATGAAGG
>SKCR01052465.1:0-18179 GCA_019454045.1 Zanthoxylum bungeanum | reverse complement strand
GCATGGCGCTTTGCTAGAAGCCAACCTTGTCTTGTGAATCGGTAAGAACGTAGTACGAGGTACGTGCGTGTTCGGATTATCCGACGACCGTATTTACTGCCAACATATCCGGAGATCTCTTGGGTCGCTTCCTGAAGATTCACCTATGATATTTGATTCGAACTTAATTAATCTTGGATTAATTGCGGAGAAACTTTATCTCGGATAAGTACCTTGTTTAGAGAGAGAGAGCGATTAATTTGGAATTAATCGATAAAAATTATTATATTCGATATAATAATCGAAATTCGATTTCGACGCGAAATTAAAATTAGATTTTAATTCGGGCATACGAGTTAATTTAGAATTAATTCGATAGCGACGTAAATAATAATTTCGCTAGGCGCGATTATTTATTTAATTCGATTTAAATAACGTCGCGACGTAAGTCGGTATTTCGGAAATATCGAACCCGAGCGCGTGAGTGCACGTGGGCCCACTTTTCATTTGAAACGTGTGGGGCCCACATGACACATGTCATTATATGCATTATTTTATTGATAATGCTTGCATGGTGATAGTGTATATTACACTCAATTGTCATGCATGGAATTTGAGTGTTTGACACTCTAAGCCTTTGCATGGCTTGTGTCATAGATTTATTATTATTTAATAAATATTATGGCATAAATATAAATTGATTTTTGGTATCAAAATCAATAAGAAAATCCTCTATTCTCTCTCTTTCTTGACCGAAAACCTGAAAACAGTTTTGGTCTCCATCCTCTTCATTTTTGGTTGCCAAAAGCTTGAAGAAAGGGTTGTTGTTTGGAACATGCAAGGCTAGCACCTTCAAGGGATCAAAAGAGGTGATAGGGAAACCATCATAGAGCGAAGGAATACACAAAGCTTGGAGCTTCCTTCTTCTTGTCTTCCTTGGCCGAATCATCCCAACATGGAGCTTCCATTTGGCTTATTTTTCTTCATCACTAAAGCTTGGTAAGTATGATTCCGCCATACTTCATCTTTTATATATATTCTTTGTTGTATTTCATGTATGCTTAATCTTTCCTTGGGACATATTATAGAAACCAACACTACATTCACTACCAGCAGGTTCCATCACAACTTGGAACACTTTAGCCACCAAATTTCTTGCAAAGTACTTTCCACCAGCCAGAACTGGAAAGCTAAGGAATGACATCACATCCTTTGTGCAACAAGACTCTGAAACTCTCTACGAAGCTTGGGAAAGGTACAAAGATTTACTCCGGAAATGTCCTCACCATGAGATTCCAAAATGGCTTCAAGTCCAAACATTTTATAATGGACTTTCTGGAATAATGAGAACCACAATCGATGCTGCTTGTAGACAACAGAACCTGGGCGATGCTTTTCTAGGCTCGCGGCCTAGTTGGGAAGTATGAAATAACATGGAGTCGCCACCCGGTGTGAACCGGGACAAAGATTTAAGGCCGCACTCACCCCTCGCAAGGGAAGACCTCAAACCGTTGGTTCGGAATGGTCCCTTACTTATGTCACTTGTGATGATATAATTTGTGCAATGAACTAACCAAGTCTACTCAATAATCATGCTCAGGGTACTTAGATCTAACATGCTTTCATCCAAATAATTTTCACGCAATGTAACACAACAAGCATATTGAACCATTGAATCACATGTATAAATCATTACCCAAACGCATCATAAACTAAGAACATGCATAATGGACAACCTAAACATGCTTTAACAAATAAATAACAAACTAAATTAAACCATGCTTTAAATAATAAACATATAACCTAAAGACTATAACATGCTCAAATACAAATTTGGATGAGACGAGATACGTGTATCTTAAGTGGTACGTGGCATTGTATCCCGAGTGCAGACCATACTACCGTTCATTCGGAATCGGCTATGGAATTTACGTCCGGGTTCCATCCGATATACCACAAAAGGGAACACATATCCGCTCACCCAACAATCACATCATGCTTCAAACGACTCTCATGCCATTATATATCAAAATAAATAAAACAACAATAAAGAAGATAAGTAGAAAGGTGCCCTCAGGTCTAACCTCTTTTGTCGTCTAAGAAAGGGCGTTACACGTCCGTTGGAAGGGTGAATGATCCGCTACTCTTTTAGTTCACCAACTCAACGTCTTTCCTCGCTGTTTTGCTGCTCGGGCTGCTGTTTCAAGTCTGTTTCGCTGCTACTTCGCTGCTACGTTTGGTCACTGTCTGATGGTTTAGCGGACTGTTTTGGGTGATTTTGAAGGCTTAGGGAGGTGCGTTTGTGGGGATTTTTTAGGGAAACTTTATGGAGGTTTTGGGAGATGGTGTTTAGGTGATTTTAGGACTGTTTTATGGGTTGAAGACGCAACAAAAACTGACCAGAACAGGGGACGAAACTGTGCAGTTCAAGGTGCAGTGAGGGGTGTTTCAGGACTGTTTTGGGCGCTGAATTGGAGCTGTGAATGGGGGGTCTTTTGTGCGACTTTGGGGCTGTATTTGAGGCTTATTTTAAGGTGTTTTAGGGCTGTGAATGGTGGCTGGAACTTGGCAATGGAGGGCTGTGTGAAAGGGGTTTAGGCGTGAAGGGTTTCGGTGAAGGAAGAATGATGCGGCAATGGAGAGGGTGCTTAGGTTTAATGATTCGGCAATGGAGGCTTCAAGGAGGTTTTTGGACGTGCAAGGAGGCTTGAGAAAGTGTTTGGGACGTGCTTGGGGAAGTATGTGTGCTAGGGTTGTGAATGGGGGTGAAGGCCTCTTTTTATAGGCAAAGGGAGATGACTTTCCTAATTTGAATAGGAGAGAATCTCCTAATTGGTTTCTAATAAGGAATAGATCTCCTAATTTGGTTTGGTGATTGGATTTGATTTGGTAGGGATTTGATTTGATTTCTTCTATTTAGGTAAGGATTTTATTTGATTTAAACATGTGATTAATGTGCAATTACCTAAATAAAGCTATATGGGCGTGAATCATGGCCAATGGGCATAGGTTTGGTTTGACTTGGGTATTTGGGCTTGGTTTGGGTTAGGTATGTGGTCCATGGGAGTTTTGGGCCTAAGGTGAGCTTAGAAATGGAGGTATAACAAGCAACCGAAGCGAAAACAACGAGATTAAATCCATCAAAAATTCTATTTTCCAACTTTACCCTTCCAACGTCCGTTTCCCGCGACTTTCATGACTAAAGAAGTAGTTGCCTCCATACGAGACTCATCATTGGGCTAATGTGTAAAAATGCAATGCCTACAGTCGCCCCCACTTTGATGGGACTTGTGCAGTGTGTGACAATGACAATCCTATCAAAGTACGTGCAATGCATTTTTACTTACCTGGCTCGCCAGCTGTCACCTGGTCTGCCTGCTGTGCTGAGTTGATAATGCTAAACCCCGTACCTAGGGCGTCGCGGTTGCGTCTCCATACCTAGAGTGCCGCAGTGATGATGTTGGTTGTCTGAGTGCTAACCCCATACCTAGGGTGTCGCAGTGACGCCTCCGTACCTAGAGTGCCACAAATGTCTGAATAGTCCACATGCCGTACCTGGCGTGCTAACCCCGTACCTAGGGCGTCGCTGTGGGCTGAATGCTAACCCCGTACCTAGGGTGTCGCGGTGACGTCTCCGTACCAAGAGAGCCACAAATGTCTGAATAGTCCACATGCCGTACCTGGCGTGCTAACCCCGTACCTAGGGCGTCGCTGTGGTCTGAATGCTAACCCCGTACCTAGGGTGTCGCAGTGACGTCTCCGTACCTAGAGAGCCACAAATGTCTGAGTGCTAACCCCGTACCTAGGGTGTCGCAGTGACGCCTCCGTACCTAGAGTGCCACAAATGTCTGAGTGCTAACCCCGTACCTAGGGTGTCGCGGTGATGTCTCCGTACCTAGAGAGCCACAAATGTCTGAGTGCTAACCCCGTACCTAGGGTGTCGCAGTGACGTCTCCGTACCTAGAGAGCCACAAATGTCTGAGTGCTAACCCCGTACCTAGGGTGTCGCAGTGACGTCTCCGTACCTAGAGAGCCACAAATGTCTGAATGCTAACCCCGTACCTAGGGTGTCGCAGTGACCCTCCGTACCTAGAGTGCCACAAATGTATGAGTGCTAACCCCGTACCTAGGGTGTCGCAGTGACGTCTCCGTACCTAGAGAGCCACAAATGTCTGAATGCTAACCCCGTACCTAGGGTGTCGCAGTGACGCCTCCGTACCTAGAGTGCCACAAATGTCTGAGTGCTAACCCCGTACCTAGGGTGTCGCAGTGACGCCTCCGTACCTAGAGTGCCACATATGTCTGAGTGCTAACCCCGTACCTAGGGTGTCGCAGTGATGTCTCCGTACCTAGAGAGCCACAAATGTCTGAGTGCTAACCCCGTACCTAGGGTGTCGCAGTGACATCTCCGTACCTAGAGAGCCACAAATGTCTGAGTGCTAACCCCGTACCTAGGGTGTTGCGGTGATATCTTCATGCCCGGAGTGCCGTACCTGGCTGAACTGATCTGATATCTCCATACCCAGAGTGCCGTACCTGGCTGAACTGATATCTCAATACCCGGAGCGCCGTACCTGGCTGATCTGATATCTCCATACCCGGAGTGCCGTACCTGGCTGATCTGATACCTCCATGCCCGGAGTGCCGTACCTGGCTGAAACTGATTTGAACCAATGTGGGCCTCGCCCACAGAATGCCATACCCGGCAGGTCTACTACTGATGCCGATTCTCTATTTTGCACACTGTAGTGCCTCTCTTTGAGATAATCTCGATAGCTAAACATATTTTTGTCCTCAACGGATGCTTCGCGTCAAAGCGAAAGAATCTTCGAAGTATTCGACATACTCAAACCCAATCCTCTGAATGGGTGATCTGAACCAGACTCCTAGTGTGTGTGTGTGCTAAGGTTCCTTCGCAGCTTATTCCTTAAGTCAGCCAACTCGATGATTTCGCTTCGGAGAATCGGATCAGTGGGTCTAACCAACCTGGATGTCTGGGTCACATTCTGTGATTACTGTAGCATACTCAACATGATATGGTCTTCTTTTGTTGCATCGTCTCTTTCTTTTCATTAATTCCTTCATTTTTTTCTTTTTTTTCTTTTCTTTCTCTTTTCTTTTTCTGACTCACCTACCCTTTAAGGTAGCATTTCTCCTCATGGTGGTCCTAATACTTGCCCATGGGTAGCTTCACGCTTATTGGTTATAGGCGGTCTATTTCTTTTCTTTTCATTGCAGAGACTTTTCTTTCTTTATTTTCCAACCATATCATGTATCGTAGCAAAGCAAATCAGTGTGGACATCCAGGCAAATGGTCATTCACCGATCCACCATCGCTTCAACTAGTCATCTCATTAACCGTTCAGGCTTCTACTGTTGAGATACCTTTTTCAAGTGCTTCATGAGTCCAGCCGAGATCAATCCATTCAGAATACCGGATAAGAGCGCGTCTCGCGCTTCTCGCTTCTAAGGCTTCTCCCTACAGCACACAATGTCATCACTGGACATATGTTTAACCATCAAAGACTTCTCTCTCACTTTTTTTTTTTTTTTTTTTTTTTAGCTCACTCACTCACTCAATCAAAGGAATTCTTCTCTTTACTGCTTACCATGTGGGCTTCGCCCCGGGATCCATATCCGAATTTCAAACTCAAAATGGGCCTTAACCCTCAGATTACCATCTGAATCTTAACACCGATGTGGACCTCAGCCTTAGGATTTCTTCCCAAATTCAATACAGTGCTTTCGCTGTTTCTGATTAGCTTGTCTTTGCCGTTTTCTCTTTTATTCTTCGATACCTGTGAATATAAAACAAAAAACACAAAACACGCAAAAAAAAAAAGGAATGCAATAATGGGTTATATGTGTGCATGCATGCATGAGTTCTCTTTATCCCGTTGGGTTAGGTCTTCTGCGGATGACTATTCAGTCTTCTTTCCCTCAGGCAAAATACAACTTCAATCTGTCAACATTGATCGGCTCGGTGAACTCATTCCCTTCCAAGTCCGACAGTCTCACTGATCCATTTCCCATTACCTTCTGAACAATGTATGGTCCTTCCCAATTTGGTCTGAACTTCCTCTTGGGTCTGTCGTCGACGGCTTCGACTGCTTAAGTACCAGATCACCTTTCTTGATCTTGGTAGGACGCACCTTCTTATTAAATGCTCGGGCCAACCTCTTCTGATATATCTGCATGTGATGCAAGGACTTCATCCTCTTCTCATCCATCAATGCTAACTGCTCAAACCTCTACGAGGTCCATTCTCGTTCAGGCAATTCTGCTTCTGCTAACACCCGCATGGACTGTATCTCAACTTCCACCGCCGGCAGTACCGCTTCCATTCTGTAGACTAAAGAGTAAGGCGTAGCTCCAGTTGCTGTCCTTACAGAAGTTCTGTATCCCCACAAGGCATACGACAGCTTATCAGCCCAGTCTTTGTAATTCTCCGTCATCTTCGCCAGAATCGTCTTTATTGTCTTGTTGGCTGCCTCAACTGCTCCATTAGCCTGCGGTCTGTATGGTGAAGACTTATGATGACCTATCCCATACCTCTGTAACATCGCCTTGGTCTCACCCTGAAACTGGACTCCATTGTCCGTACCACATGATGCGGCATACCGTACCGGCATATGAGATTTCGGGCTATGAACTTAGCCATTTGTTTTTGCGTGACATTACGGAATGACTTGGCTTCTACCCATTTCGAGAAGTAGTCCACTGCTACCACTATAAAGCGATGTCCGTTTGACGCATTCGGCCGAATCTCTCCGATCATATCAATTCCCCATACTGAGAAGGGCCAAGGTTCTGACAACCCGTGCAATTCTGTATGCGGCAAATGATTCAAATTCCCGTGCGCTTGACAATCATGACAGTGCCTTACCAGCTTCGCGCAGTCGGCTTCCATGGTTGACCAGTAAAAGCCTTGTCTCACAATCTTGCGGGACAAGTTCAATCCGTTCATATGCGGTCCACAGACGCCGGCATGCACTTCATCCATTATCTTCTGAGCTTCTTCTTTCTCTCAAGCATTTCAGCTGAACACCGTTCGCTTACCTTTTGTAGAGTTCTCCCTTCAGACTCACATATTGAGCAGCCAGCTTCTGAATGGCGATTCTGTCTTTTCTGCTCGCTTCCTCTGGGTATTCCCTGTTCCAGGTACCTCTGGATGTCATAATACCACGGTCTTCCGTCATCGACCTCTACTCCCAAGATCCTCTCTATCTCATAAACCGGTTTGCTGGCCGTTGTCAACACAAGTGGTCTCATCACCAATTTCTCTGGATTCTCCCAGCTTGCGGCTAGCGTTGCCAATGCATCTGCCATCTGATTTTCTTCCAGAGGCAGGCGCCGAAATTTGCAGTTAGGGATAGTATGTGCTAGGTTTCTGAGGTGGAATAAGTACGGCTTCAACCGTTCTTCTTTTAACTCCCATTCTCCTTGCATCTGTCGGATTACCAACATTGAATCTCAGTAAACATCCACGTTCGTAGCTCTCAAGGCTATTAATGCAGTCAAGCCGAATGCACATGCTTCATACTCAGCCATATTGTTAGTTACCCTGAACGTCAACCTCTTGGCCATAGGCAAAGTCTCTCCCCCAGGGGTTACTATTATAATACCGATTCCGGCTCCTTTGCAGTTCACTGCTCCGTCAAAATACATCTTCCATCCTTGGACTGCTATAGCTTGGATTTCTTCGTCGGGGAATTCAAACTTATACTGATCCCCTTCAACAGGTTGTAAGGCTAGGAATTCTGCCACGGCTCGCCCTTTGATTACCTTTGAAGTGAGGTATTCGATGTCAAATTCAGTCAACAGTACTAACCATCTGCCCAGCTTTCCAACTAATGAAGGCACCGAATGTAGATACTTCAAAGGATTCTCCTTTGCGACTACTTGGATCTTGTAAGACTGTAAATAGTGGCGTAATTTCCTGGACACCCATACTACTGCTAGAAAAATCTTCTCTACTTCCTGATAGCGGGCTTCGTACGGGAGCAGCTTCTTACTGAGGTAGTAGATGGCGTGCTCTACTCCTGTCTCATCAGCTTGTACCATCATCGCCCCCAGCGCTTCGGGTTCAATAGCCAAATAAAGCACCAAAGGTCTGCCCTGTTTCGGAGGTCTCAGGACGGGAGGTTTCACCAAATATTCCCTTATTCTGTCAAATGCTTCCTGACACTGTTCGTTCCACTTTACCGGCTGATCTTTCCTCAACAACTTGAAGATGGGCTCGCATACTGACGTCAGCTTGGCAAAGTTAGCTTCCATCTGCTCCATTCTGACCCCTCGTTGACAGATTCACTCATATTCACTGAAGGTCTTTTGACTAATCTTCCCTCTTCTTCTAACCCAACGGGAATCTATGTTGTCTCTCTTAAGGCACGTGTTAGTGCATATATGTGCGATGCATGTAATAGATAAAATTATAAAAAGAAATTTTAACTACTTGGCCCATTATCATTTTAAAGTATTTAATCACACCATCGCGCGGTGCAAACTTGTCCCAGTTGAAAAGGCCCAACAGGTTTACACTTTACAATGACATGGCTAAATGACTTCAAATGATAAAAGGCCCATTCACAAAGTGGCCCACCGGCATTTTAGAAGCTTTTGGCCCAACTGTCAAAGGACACAAACTTGCCCCAGTTTAAATGGCCCAACAAGTTCACATCTTTTGACAAAAGGTCCAACTGGATCCAAATGAAGGCGGTCCAACACACAAACATAAAATACATAACTACCGGTTCTTTCAAGGCTAAGTTTCACAAGTGGGTTCACGGGGCGCAGACAAAGGCTCTCGTTTGACGAAGGATTACCCACAACTAGGACTCCCCACTCAAGGGTTCAAGCGACCAAGTGAGTGCACCCTTTTTTATACCATACGGTACGTGCCAACGAGTTACGGTGTGTGACTAACTGTCGAATGGATTTCCCGTTGTAGATTCCCCAGAGGGAAGGTGGAGCGAGGCTCTCTTAAGTACCCAAGCCCCTTAGGCTCTTATCGCTTGGTGTCAGGAATAAACAACGAGTCCTCCAAACTAGTATGTCACAACGAGCTACAAGTAATGATTTATCTGGGTGCCTTCACAGCTTTTCCCTGAAGGGTAGTGAGTGAAGGAAGACACCCAACCATCACCTAGCTTCAACAAAGCCTTTGATTAACCCCTCAACCCACTATAGAAATGGTCAACTAATGCACAAATTATACACATCACAAGACATGATTTCGAGGCCAATTCTCTAATATCCCCAGTGGAGTCGCCAGACTGTAGACAACAGAACCTGGGCGACGCTTTTCTAGGCTCGCGACCTAGTTGGGAAGTATGAAATAACATGGAGTCGCCACCCGGTGTGAACCGGGACAAAGATTTAAGGCCGCACTCACCCCTCGCAAGGGAAGACCTCAAACCGTTGGGTTCGGAATGGTCCCTTACTTATGTCACTTGTGATGATATAATTTGTGCAATGAACTAACCAAGTCTACTCAATAATCATGCTCAAGGGTACTTAGATCTAACATGCTTTCATCCAAATAATTTTCACGCAATGTAACACAACAAGCATATTGAACCATTGAATCACATGTATAAATCATTACCCAAACGCATCATAAACTAAGAACATGCATAATGGACAACCTAAAACATGCTTTAACAAATAAATAACAAACTAAATTAAACCATGCTTTAAATAATAAACATATAACCTAAAGACTATAACATGCTCAAATACAAATTTGGATGAGACGAGATACTTGTATCTTAAGTGGTACGTGGCATTGTATCCCGAGTGCAGACCATACTACCGTCCATTCGGAATCGGCTATGGAATTTACGTCCGGGTTTCCATCCGATATACCACAAAAGGGAACACATATCCCGCTCACCAACAATCACATCATGCTTCAAACGACTCTCATGCCATTATATATCAAAATAAATAAAACAACAATAAAGAAGATAAGTAGAAAGGTGCCCTCAGGTCTAACCTCTTTTGTCGTCTAAGAAAGGGCGTTACACGTCCGTTGGAAGGGTGAATGATCCGCTACTCTTTTAGTTCACCAACTCAATGTCTTTCCTCGCTGTTTTGCTGCTCGGGCTGCTGTTTCAAGTCCGTTTCGCTGCTACTTCGCTGCTACGTTTCAGGTCACTGTCTTGATGGTTTAGCAGACTGTTTTGGGTGATTTTGAAGGCTTAGGGAGGTGCGTTTGTGGGGATTTTTTAGGGAAACTTTATGGAGGTTTTGGGATGGTGTTTAGGTGATTTTAGGACTGTTTTATGGGTTGAAGACGCAACAAAAACTGACCAGAACAGGGGACGAAACTGTGCAGTTCAAGGTGCAGTGAGGGGTTTTCGGGACTGTTTTGGGCGCTGAATTGGAGCTGGTTGAATGGGGGGTCTTTTGTGCTACTTTGGGCTGTATTTGAGGCTTATTTTAAGGGTTTTAGGGCTGTGAATGGTGGCTGGAACTTGGCAATGGAGGGCTTGTGAAAAGGGGTTAGGCGTGAAGGGTTTTGGTGAAGGAAGAATGATGCGGCAATGGAGGGTGCTTAGGTTTAATGATTCGGCAATGGAGGCTTCAAGGAGGTTTTTGGACGTGCAAGGAGCTTGAGAAAGTGTTTGGGACGTGCTTGGGAAGTATGTGTGCTAGGGTTGTGAATGGGGGTGAAGGCCTCTTTTTATAGGCAAAGGGAGATGACTTTCCTAATTTGAATAGGAGAATCTCCTAATTGGTTTCTAATAAGGAATAGATCTCCTAATTGGTTGGTGATTGGATTTGATTTGGTAGGGATTGATTTGATTTCTTTTATTTAGGTAAGGATTTTATTTGATTTAAACATGTGATTAATGTGCAATTACCTAAATAAAGCTATATGGGCGTGAATCTATGCCAAGGGCATAGGTTTGTTTGACTTGGGTATTTGGGCTTGGTTTGGGTTAGGTATGTGGTCCATGGGAGTTTTGGGCCTAAGGTGAGCTTAGAAACGGAGGTTATAACAAGCAACCGAAGTGAAAACAACGAGATGAAAATCCATCAAAAATTCTATTTTCCAACTTTACCCTTCCACTCCAACGTCCGTTTCCCGCGACTTTCATGACTAAAGAAGTAGTTGCCTCCATACGAGACTCATCATGGGCTAATGTGTAAAAATGCAATGCCTACACTGCCTGCTGGAGGAGCTTAATGCGAAAGGGAAGATCAAGCCTGGGAACTAATCGAAGAAGAAATGGCCAAAATAATTCTTTTGGCCAACAGAAAGGAAAATGATCCAAAGAATGCAGGAATTTATGAAAGTGGAGCCAATACAGCAGTCATACCAAGCTAGATCATATTATGCAAATTTATGGAGACTCTTACCCACGGATCCACAAGTTCACCATATGGAGGAGCACCTGAGTCGAACCAACTTGAAGAAAGAAGAAACGGTGAATTATGTCAACAATTTCAACAGGCATGGGAACAATCCATATTCCAACACCTACAACCCAGGGTGGAGGAATCATCCTAATTTTTCATGGAGCAACAATTCATGCCAACAACGGAACTATCCACCACCTGGATTCCAGCAACAGAACAAAAGGCCAGGAGCAGGCAAATGAACCAAGAATAGCAGAAGTGCTGGCCTCAGTTAAAAAAGTACGATGCCATCTTTCAGAGCCAATCAGTTCATCAAAGCACTGAAGAATCAAATCGGACAACTGGCCATGCTCAGAGTTACAGACCACCAGGTAATCTTCCAGCCAACACAGAACCCAATCCAAGGAACCGAGGGAAGGAGCCAATGTCAAGCCATTACTTTGAAAAGCGGTACTAAAATCAACAAAGATGTTGGAATCAAGATGTCCCACCCAAGAAGAAGTTCCAAAAGAAGCTGAACAACAGATGAGGAAAAAGAGGCAAAGGAAAAAGAAGCAAAGGAAAAAAGAACAGATCACTCCACCTCCACCTTTTCCTCAGCGTCTTCAGAAAAACAAACTAGATAAGCAGTTTGCTCGATTCCTGGAGGTTTTCAAAAAGCTGCACATCAACATCCCATTTGCAGAAGCCTTGGAAGAAATGCCCAGTTATGTCAAATTCATGAAAGACATTCTTTCACGAAAATGGAGATTGGGAGACTACGAAACAGTTGCATTAACGGAAGAATGCATCGCCATTATTCAGAGGAAAATTCCCCCGAAGTTGAAAGATCCTGGCAGTTTCACAGTTCCATGCACCATTGGAGAACATTACATCGTTAAGGCTTTATGTGATTTAGGAGCCAGTGTTAACTTGATGCCTTTTTCTATTTACAGGAAACTGCAGATTGGAGAAGCAATGCCTACCTCAGTTTCATTGCAACTTGCTGACCGAACACTCGCAATTCCAAGAGGTGTTGTTGAAGATGTGCTGGTCAAAGTAGACAAATTAATTCTCCCAGCAGATTTCATCATCCTTGACATGGAAGAAGACAAAGAAATACCTATCATTCTTGGGAGACCATTCTTGGCTACAGGCAAAACTGTGATTGATGTGCAAAAAGGAGAACTGACCATGAAAGTGCAGGACCAATAAGTGACCTTTAATGTTTTCAAAGCCATGAAATTCCCGAGTGATGAAAATGAAGAAGAATGCTTCAGAGTTGATGTTGTTGATAATATCGTTCAAAATATTGAGCCAAATCCCACAGATACACTTGAAGCTTGCATCACCAACATGACTGACAGTGAGCTAGATGCTGAAATCCTGGAATGTATCAATTCCTTGACAACCATTCCGATTCAAAGTACACACCAGTTGAAAGCTTGGAACTGCCAAGAAAGATCGAATCAAGCCTTCGATTGAAGAACCACCACAGTTGGAGCTGAAGCTGAAATTACTTCCGAGCCATCTCAGGTATGCATTTCTTGGAAACACTTCTGAATTACCTGTTATTATTTCTTCTTCACTAACATTGGAGCAGGAAGAAAAGCTACTGAGAGTATTACGAGAGCACAAGAAAGCCATTGGCTGGACTATAGCAGACATTCGAGGCATTAGTCCATCATTTTGCATGCACAAGATCCTGATGAACGATGAGTACAAACCCACAGTGGAACATCAACGGAGACTCAATCCAATCATGAAGGAAGTCGTGAAGAAAGAAATCATCAAATGGTTAGATGCTGGCATCATTTACCCCATCTCAGACAGCAGTTAGGTGAGTCCTATGCAGTGTGTACCAAGAAAGGAGGAATTACTGTGATTACCAATGAAAAGAATGAGCTAATTCCAACAAGAACAGTGACTGGATGGATAGTATGCATGGACTTTAGGAAACTGAACAAAGCCATGAGAAATGACCATTTTCCACTACCATTCATTGACCAGATGTTAGACAGATTAGCATGACATGAGTTCTATTGCTTTCTGGACGGATATTCAGGGTACAATCAGATTCCATTGCCCCAGAAGATCAGGAGAAAACCACATTTACATGTCCCTATGGTACTTTTGCTTTCCGCAGGATGCCATTTGGATTATGTAATGCCCCCGCCACTTTCAGCGTTGCATGATGGCCATATTCTCAGACATGCTGGAGCATAGTATGGAGGTTATTCATGGATGAATTTTCTGTGTTTGGAGATTCTTTTGACCATTGCTTGCAAAATCTGGAACAAGTGTTACAAAGGTGCGAAGATACAAACCTGGTACTCAACTGGGAGAAATGTCATTTCATAGTGCAAGAAGGCATTGTTCTTGGACACCAGATCTCACAAAAGGGGATTGAGGTAGACAAATCAAAGATAAAGACAATTGAAAAACTACCTCCACCAACATCAGTTAAAGGTATTCGAAGTTTTCTTGGACATGCAGGTTTTTACAGGAGATTTATCAAAGACTTTTCCAAAATTCCAAAACCTTTATGCAATCTTCTGGAGAAAGATGTGCCTTTTAACTTCACCAAAGAATGCCAGGAAGCTTTTGAGATCTTAAAACAGAAGCTGGTATCTGCCCCCATCATTGTAGCACCAGACTGGACCCTTCCATTTGAAGTATGTGCGATGCTAGTGACTTTGCTGTAGGTGCAGTTTTGGGACAACGTAAAGCAAAGATTTTCCACACCATTTATTATTCCAGCAGAACTTAAATGAAGCTCAACTCAACTACACAACCACCGAAAAGGAGTTGCTCGCAGTTGTGTACGCTTTTGACAAATTCCGCTCTTATCTGTTGGGTCCCAAAGTGGTGGTCTACACAGATCATTCAACAATCAAATATCTGATCACGAAGAAAGATGCCAAACCCAGATTGATCCGTTGGATACTTCTTCTGCAAGAATTTGACGTGGAGATCAGAGACAAGAAAGGAACAGAGAATCAGATGGCAGATCATCTATCAAGGCTCGAGAATGGAGAAACAGCTGACAATGATCCGTCAATCAAAGAAACTTTTCCAGATGAACAACTGTTTTCCATGAAACAACAGGAAGTCCCTTGGTATGCTGACTATGTCAACTACATTGTGTCAGGAAAATGGCCATTGGAATGGACAACTCAGCAACGAAAGAAGTTCTTCAAAGAAGTCAAGCACTATGTCTGGGACGAGCCGTACCTGTTCAAACGCTGTGCTGATCAATATTGAGACGATGTGTTCCACATGAGGAAATCAACAGGTGTTTGCAGCACTGTCATTCATCACCATATGGCGGAAACTTTAGCGGAAACAAAACTGCAGCCAAAGTCCTACAATCAGGTTTGTTCTGGCCCACTCTTTTTAAAGATGCTTATCTTTTTGCTTTCAATGTGACAGGTGCCAGAGAATGGGAAATATTTCCAGGAGAAACGAATGACCGTTGCAAAACATTCTAGAAGTGGAAATATTGATGTATGGGGTATTGATTTCATGGGACCCTTTGTTCCATCATTCGAAAACTTGTACATCCTGGTTGATGTTGACTATGTTTCCAAATGGGTCGAAGCAATTGCACTGCCTTCCAATGATTCAAAAGTGGTGATCAAATTCCTGAAAAAGAATATTTTTACTCGGTTTGGAACACCTCGTGCAATCATCAGTGATGGTGGCTCTCATTTCTGCAACAAATACTTCGATGCACTCCTATCCAAATATGGAGTTACTCACAAGGTTGCCACAGCTTACCATCCACAGTCAAATGGACAGGTTGAGGTTTCAAACAGGGAAATCAAAAGAATCCTAGAAAGAACCGTTGGATCAACAAGGAGGGACTGGTCAACAAAACTAGATGATGCATTATGGGCCTACCGGACAGCTTACAAGACACCCATTGGTATGTCTCCATATCGATTGGTGTTTAGGAAAGCGTGCCATCTACCAGTTGAGCTTGAGCACAAGGCGTACTGGGCACTGAAGAAGTTGAATTTTGATTCACAAGCTGCAGGAGAGAAAAAGACTTCACCACTTAACGAATTGGAGGAATTTCGCTTACAGGCTTATGAGAATGCCAAATGTACAAGGAAAAGACCAAAAAATGGCATGACCAAAAAAATAGTCACAGACAGTTGGAACCAAGGCAGCATGTGTTATTACAAACTCGAGATTGAAACTTTTCCCTGGAAAGTTGAAATCTAGGTGGTCAGGTCCATTTGTGATCACTCAGTTTTACCTTATGGAGC
This sequence comes from Zanthoxylum bungeanum, assembly GCA_019454045.1. Lineage (NCBI taxonomy): Eukaryota > Viridiplantae > Streptophyta > Magnoliopsida > Sapindales > Rutaceae > Zanthoxylum > Zanthoxylum bungeanum. The sequence goes on along the minus strand of SKCR01052465.1, from coordinate 2,580 downwards.
TGTTGAGTTACTGGATCCTAACACCAACAACACATTCAAGGTTAACAGTCAGCGTGTCAAACACTACTGGGGAGAATCATTTGAGCGACAAAAGAAAGTGTCACACTTTCAGATCCAGCATAACGTTCAGGCAGTCACGTCTAGCTGACGACTTAAAACTTAGCGCTCGCAGGGAGGCAACCATGCAATTTGTGTATATATTGTGATTTGGTGTGATTTAATTTTGTGTGTTTAGTTTTTGCAGATTAAATCATTTCAAGATGGAAGAAGCTCTCGCAAATCTTCACAAGCAATTTCCTTCTCTCCCTCAAAAATCTCTGATGAAAGTCTACAAAGCTCGCTTGGACGAATGAGATACTACTGACAATTCACGGTGTTCCTAATGATATTCGTTGGGTAATTGAAGCACGGTCCGATTGGCAGGTGAGGTGAGTCTTCTGACTCTTTTGTTTCACATCTGCCTGGTTTTGGAAAAAGCACCTATGCAAAGAAACGTAGAGCTAAGCAAATGGTTTGTTAAATGTGCACGATGGAATTGCAATACTCGTTGTCGTTCTTTAGGAATGATGTCTGATAATCGCGAAGACAAAATTAAATTCATTAGGGATGGCTTGAGTAAGGAGTCTTTAGATGATATATCTTCGACTCTTGAGACGCATCCCAGTGGATATGTTCACATAGCCTTTCATAAATTACATACACAATTCAAAAAGAAAGAAACTGTTAAGTCTCAGGAATCTGACTCAAAAAGACCCTGTTTGCCATTTTATAAGAAAATTGGATGGGAAGCTTGTCCCTGACACATAGACGTCGACCAAGCCTCTACTTTTCTTGTAAATATTATATCTCTTTGTCTTTTCCTAATAATTGTAATTTGTTTTGTTGTTTTCTTTTATTTTCTCCGACAGATCTAGACCTTTTTGACTATCACGATTTGTTTAACTAATAATTGTCATTGGCAGGTACTAGTGCTATTATTTTACTCACCCTTTTCAGGTATTATAAATTCAACTCATCATTGCACTTTTAAAGACATCCAGAGTAAAACATGGAAGCCACTTCAAGAAGACGAGTTGAAAACATCTGTGTGTTTGCGTTGGGTAGTAGTGTTGGTACTAAACCACAATACATAGAAGCAGAACAAGAATTGGGTCGAGTCTTAGTTGCAAGGAATATGCACTTAATATATGGCGGATGAAATCTTGGACTAATGGGGATCGTTTCAAAGGCCATACAGGAATGAGGCAGTCACGTTTTAGGAATCATCCCAAAACCCTTGGCAGAAGCAAATCTTATTGAATCTTCAAATGGAGAGGAACTTATTGTGCCAGGTATGTCTGAACGACTGGTAGAAATGATAAACCGTACTGATGCTTTTATTGCTTTGCCAGGTGGCTTGGGTACATTGGAGGAAATTTTTATAGTGCTATCTTGGGCTAACCTGAACATACACCAGAAACCAATTGGACTGCTCAAAGTTGATGGATTTTATGATTTTCTTTGTGTGTTCTTGATGATGCTCGGAGAAATGGGTTCGTATCAAAACCTTTAAAAGAACTCCTCTTTACTGCCAGAACTGCTCCGGATCTAATAGACCAACTCTAGCCTATGAACCACGAGTTGACCCTATTATTTCAAAGATAAATTGGTCTGATGACGATCGTGGTAAGAGACGTCGGATTAATCTGGATCTTAACCTTTAAATTCTGTAGAATTTCAACTAACCAGGTATTCTTTCTAAACTCTTCTTCTACTGTTTAAGACATTGGGGACAATGTCTCATTTAGGTTTGGGGAAGTGAATTAGTTGATCAGTACCTTGTTTTTAGTTTGTGTGCTGTTTTATTTTTAGTCCAAAATTTTTCGAAAAATACAAAAAAATTGGAAAATTTTCAAAAATTACAAAAAAATTTTTGCATTTTGTGTTTTATTTTAACTAAAAAGGTGTGAATTGGTGAGAGATAGCTGTGTAAGGAATTTCCACTCCTGAGACGTATTTCAAACCTATTTCGAAACAAGTTAATTTTTGTTTATCTCCTTTTAAATTATTTAATTTGTGAATTCTCCATAATACTGACTAAAATGAATCTTCATATGCTCAGTTGGCAGGTATTATCAACATACATGGAAACATACAGACATAAGCTAAAATGAAAAGTTTGTAATATTCAGTGCTTTAGTTTAATTGGAGGAAGCATCTATAATAGCAATGGAATAAAAAAAATAAATAAAATTCTGATGTACAAAAATAAAGTATCTAAGATCCGGGTTATTAAGTCTGTAAGGGTATTTTAACACCTAGTGCTCTAAAACCAATTGGTTTGGGAGTCACTGGCCCAAAACTCTCTACATGGATCGAAGATGCTACAAAAAAAATATATTTATATCTGAAGTCGGGTAATTAAGTCCGTAGGGGTGTCTTAACACCTGGTGCCCTAAAGCCAACTGGTTTGGGAGCCACCGACCCAAAGCTCGCTACATAGACGGAAGGTATTGTATATAAATAAAAGTCAAAATTCTGAAAAAGCAAAGAAAAAAAATAAAAAAAAATCAGAAAAATGTATTCCATTGCTACAAAAAG
>SKCR01052464.1:0-18183 GCA_019454045.1 Zanthoxylum bungeanum | reverse complement strand
CCCACAAGTCACATCTAGCGTCAAATCACTTGTCAATCAAGTGATGGAAGTCACATCACTTTGAGTGAAATGATGTCTAGTTATTTTTGATGTGAATATTTGATGTGGTAGTTGGATGGCATTAATTGTTTTTTGCCTTGACTTTTTGAAAGTGTAAAACGTGTATTAGATACAAAAAATTTCCAACAACCAAAAACACTTAACACATTTCTTCTCACCTCTCTTCTCTCTCACGGCCTTAGGCCTATCTTATTCTAATTTTCTGGTTTTGCCGAGAATGAAGGAGAAGCTAAGGGAAATTTTACGGCAAAATTTTCGGAGTGCTAGCACGTTTTAAGGGTCTTTCGAAGGTGATAGGGAAACCGAATTGTGAGCTTGGAATCACCATTCGAAAGCTTGGAGCTTGGACCGAATTTGGAGCATTAAGTCACATCACGCGTCACATCACTAGTCAACTTTATCACTTTAATGTGATGGAAGTTGTTGGTAGGTGGTTGAGTGGGAAACACACTAGTGTGATGGCTTGAAAGACATTTACCATTTTTATTATTTTTTTTGTATTTGACTTTCATTTTCTGTAATTAGACAAAACAACACACAACTTCATCTCTCTCCCTCTCCCTCTCACGGCTTTAGAAGCCATTTCTCTCTAATATTTCTCTCATGGCCGAGAGATGCAAGAACACAAAGGGAAATTTTGTGGCAAAATTTCCAAGGTACTAGCACATCCAAGGGGTCAAACAAAGGTGATAGGGAAACCCATTCATGAGCATGGAATCCATTCACAAAGCTTGGAGCTTGGAGCACACAATGGGGGCTTGGCCGAAACATGGAGCACAAAAATAAGGCATGGCCGAGAGCTTCAAGGAAGAAGAAAATTTTTTGTGTTCATCGCATCGCAAAGCCGATCAAAGTGAGTATTTCCGCAACTTTACTTTGTTGTATTCGCACTTTTCATAGGCATTTGAGGAATTTTATGCTCCAAATTCGGTCTAAGCTCCAAGCTTTCGAATGGTGATTCCAAGCTCACAAGTCGGTTTCCCTATCACCTTCGAAAGACCCTTAAAACGTGCTAGCACTCCGGAAATTTTGCCGTAAAATTTCCCTTAGCTTCTCCTTCATTCTCGGCAAAACCAGAAAATTGGAATAAGAAAAGGCTAAGGCCGTGAGAGAGAAGAGAGGTGAGAAGAAATGTGTTAAGTGTTTTTGGTTGTTGGAAATTTTGTGTATCTAATACACATTTTACACTTTCAAAAAGTCAAGGCAAAAAACAATTAATGCCATCCAACTACCACATCAACTATTCACATTAAAAGTGACTAGACATCATTTCACTCAAAGTGATGTGACTTCCATCACTTGATTGACTAGTGATTTGACGCTAGATGTGACTTGTGGGCCGCACTTTAATTCGCAATGCGAGTGCGCCCGCAAACACTCCCAGGCTCGGGTTCGCTAATTCCAAATTAAAGAATTTTCCGTTGCAACGTAATTAAATAATTATGCCTAACAAAATTATTATTCACGTCGCTAACGAATTATTTCTAAATTAACTCGTTCGCCCGAATTAAAATCTAATTTTAATTCCGCGTCGAAATCCAATTTCGTATAATATATCGAATATATTATTTTATCGATTAATTCAAAATTAATCGTTCTTTCTCTCTTTTAAATAATATTTTATCCCAGATAAAATATCTCCGTAATTAATCCTAGATTAATTTTATCTCTCTCATTAATTAATCCCAGATTAATAAAGTGCGAGTCATACTGTAGACAACAGAAATCGGCGACGCTGTTTCTAGGCTCGCGACCTAGTTGGGAGTACGAAATAACATGGAGTCGCCACCCGGTGTGAACCGGGATAAAGATTTAAGGCCGTACTCACCCCTCGCAAGGGAAGACCTCAAACCGTTGGGTTCGGAATGGTCCCTTACTTATGTCACTTGTGATGATATGATTTGTGCAATAAACTAACCGAATCTATTCAACATTCATGCTCAAGGGTACTTAGATCTAACATGCTTTCATCCAAATAACTCCACACAATGTAACACAACAAGCATATTGAACCATTAAATCGACATGTATAAATCATTACCAAAAACACATCATAAACTAAGAACATGCATAATGAACAACCTAAACATGCTTTAAACAAATAAATAACAAACTAAATTAAACCATGCTTTAAATAAAAAACAAATAACCTACGAACTACAACATGCTCACACACAAGTTTGGATAAGACGAAATACGTGTCTCTTAAGTGGTACGTGGCGTTGTATCCCGAGTACAAACCGCATTTACCGTCCATTCGGATTCGGCTACAGAATTTACGTCCGGGTTTCCATCCTATATACCACAAAAGGAACCATATTCCGCTCATCCAACAATCACATCATGCCTCAAACGACTCTCATGCGATAATATTTAAAATAATAAAATAAACGAAAGATAATAAATAAAAGGGTGCCCTCAGGTCTAACCTATTTTGTCGTCTCACGAAAGGGCGTTACACGGCCGTTGGAAGGGTGGATGATCCGCAACTCTTTCGGTTCACTAACTCAACATTTTCCTTCGCTGTTTCGCTATTCAAGCTGCTGTTTTCACTCCGTTTCGCTGCTATTTTTGTTGTATTTTCTTGTTACTATTTTTGGTAATTAGGGGACTGTTTTGCTTACTTTTTTTTGGGTAGTTGAGGGTCGGTTTATAGGGCAGTTTTGATGGCAGTTTTGGGGTGCAATACTGGACAGTTTGAAGGCAGTGCGTTAAGTTTGGCAAGTTAAAGGCAGTGAATGGTTCCGTTCAATGAGGCTTTTGGTGTGTGGATCTTTATGCGTGAAAGAGGCTGCTGCTTGAGTAAAGTTTAGTCGGTTTGTTGAAGAGTTAAGGGGCAGTGGGCGTTGAAGGTGCTACGTGTTTGGCAGTGGCGTGCTAGGCGTGAGTCAGATGGGAAGTTTGCCAAGTAGGGAGTTTGGCTTTGGAGGAAGGCATCAACGTGGGCCGATCTGTGGCTATTGTGGTCTGTTTCACGTGGCTGTGTTTACATGATGAATGAGGGGTTAGCGTGAGGGTTAGGGGGCTGTTGAAGGTGGGTGACCTGTTGTTATGTGAAGGGCTGTTGAAGCTAGGGACGTGAGGCAAAGGCTGTTACGTGAAGGGCTGTTGAAGCAAGGGACGTGAGGCGAAGGGGCTTACGTGAAAGGCAGTGTGAAGCAAGGGACGTGAGGCAAGGCAAGGGGCTGTTACGTGAGAGGCAATGTGAAGCAAGGGACGTGAGGCAAGGCAAGGGGCTGTTACGTGAGAGGCAGTGTGGGTGCCGTGAAGCTAATTGAGTGGCAGGCTGGTCAGGTGCGTGTAAGGTGTGTGTGTGCGCGTGGCTTTAGGGTTTCTTAGGGGGTGCTTGTTTATTTGGTCGATGTGGGAGTGAGTTGATGAATGGTGTGTGTGAGGCTAAGGTCGATTTGCTAAGGGTTGAGTGAGATTGTTTTTGTTATGGCGTTAGGGTGCAGCCGAGAGGAGTGGGAGATGTGCTGCTTGTGATGTATGAGCGAGAGAGAGACGAGTGTTCTTTGTCGTTTGTCGAGTGTGAATGTATGAGAGAAGAGAGGCGAGAGCTGATGAAGGGGCTGGTTTTCTTTGTTTGTTAGTGGGTTGCTGTTTGTTGAGTGGATTGAGTGGCCAGAGAGAAAGGGTGAAAGTTTAAGGCTTTGAGTGGCTCGTGTGTTAGGTTTGTGGCTGCCGAGTGTTTATGCGAGAGAGAAGGGTTTTAGGGTTTCTTGTCGAGAGAGATGGCAGTGAGAGAAATGCTTCAGGTTTTTCTTTTTTGTATTTTTCGTGTCTTTTCGTCGGGAGAGAGAGATCCAGGCGTGCTAGGGTTTGTCGAATGGGCTGAGTTTGCTGGGTTGCTTTCTGCGTGATTATGGTATTCTTTTGGTTGCTGCCGTGTAGGTGAGTGAGGTGCTGAGAGGAGAAGAAATGTTTTAGGGTTTGTTGTTTTTATATAGTGAGAGGGTAGGGTTAGGGTTTCTGCATGGGTTTATTAGGAAACAAATGTGTGTGTGTCTAATTTAATTATTTAAGGTAAATTTTATATTTTGGTGGGGAATTTCTTTAAATTGGTGGGAGATTTATGTAATTTAGGAATGGATTTATTTTAATTTTGGAATTTAAATTAATGGTTTTAATAATTTAATTAATTTAATTTCAATTTAATTGGTTTTAATTTATTTGTGAATGTATTTTAATGTTTTCATTATTTAATTTGTGAATGTATTTTAATTATGTTTTAATTATTTATTTGGGAGATGTGTTTTTAAATGTTTTAATTATTTTTGGATGTGATTTAATGGGTTTGGTGTGTTTTAAAATAGAGGTCCAACAAGCGAACCCGAAACGAAACAAGCGAGTTAACTCCAACGAAAATACTGATTTCCAATTTTACCCTTCCAACGTCCGTTTCCCGCGGCTTTCACAACTAAAGAGGTAGTGTCTCCATACGAGACTCATCATCGGGCTAATATGCAAAAATGCAGTGCCTACAGTCGCCCCCACTTTGATGGGACTTGTGTAATGTGTAACAGTGACAATCCTATCAAAGTACGTGCAATGCATTTTCACTTACCTGGCTCGCCAGCTGCCACCTGGTTTGCCCGCTGCTTCGAACTGATTTGCTGATGTATAGATATAGTGGCGAGGCACCTCGACCTCGTGGCTTTGTTCCCGAACCACCGAATGTGAACTGTGATGATGATGCAGTGGGCCCTCGACCCTAGGACACATCCCAGAACTGCAACCGACAACGGGGGCACCTCGACCCGGAACTACAATCGACAACGGGGGCACCTCGACCTTGGGTACCTCGACCCACACCGTTGACAATAGGGACCTCGCCCTCGAACTGATGATGTAGTGGGCACCTCGACCCGAAACTACAACCGACAACGGGGGCACCTCGACCCTGGGTACCTCGACCCAACACCGCTGACAACAGGGACCTCGCCCTCGAACTGATGATGTAGTGGGAACTTTGACCCTGGGCACCTCGACCCGGAACTACAACCGAAAACGGGGGTACCTCGACCCTGGGTACCTCGACCCAAACACCGCTGACAATAGGTACCTCACCCTCAAACTGATGATGTAGTGGGCCCTCGACCCTGGGACGCATCCGAACTACAACCGACAACGGGGGCACCTCGACCTTGGGCACCTCTACCCATATACCGCTGACAATAGGGACCTCGCCCTCGATATGATGATGTAGTGGGCATCTCGACCCTGGGACGCATCTCGGAACTACAACCGACAACGGGGGCACGCATCTCGACCCTGGGTACGCATCTCGACCCAATACCGCTGACAATAGGGACCTCGCCCTGAAAATGATGATGTCTATTTCTGAACCGTGCTCCATTTCCGAGTGCCATTTCCGGCATGCTAAAACCTCATTTTCGAGCAAACGCTGATGTGATGATGGTCCATTTCCGAACCATGCTCCCATTTCGGAGTGTTACTGGATATGTTGTTAGACAGTAATGACCCATAGCGTCACTATTTTGTAAATGATATTGTATTATTGTACAAAATTAACTATGTAGTAATGAAATTGCCTTTTACCGTTTTGGAATTTATTTACTTTATTTGATATATAAATGGTAAAAGTCCCTATGATTAGTTCCGGATTGTGATGATATGAGACGGTATCAATCCGTAAAGGTTTAATCATTAAATATCCCCTAGTCGTAGTATTATCGAGATTGGACATCGATAATGCGGAATAGACTAGTACTGCACTTGTGCATGTTGTGAGGGCACAACGGCATAGTTCTCATATATTTAAGTATTGGATACTTATGCAAGTGCGGTAGGAGGTTGTGTTTTACCGATGGTACGGAAAACAGCTTCGCTCTGGATAGACCCCGCGGAGTCCCATTGGTAGTATGTCTGCGTGTCTATGGGAGTCCGCTTCAGGGTAGGTGCATATGATCTTAACCTGAGATTTGCATCGCTAGTACTTACGACAATCGGTAAAATTTAGTTTGGTGGTCCAGGGCTTTAACGGGTTCTGTGTACACCTCTTCTGGGTTTATCGAGAATCGTAGTGTACTGGGTGTGATGTCAATATGGAAGTATCACTTCAGACATATGGAGATGATGATCGCGAGGGATACAGAACTAGTACTCTATAATGGTTGCAACCATCGGGATAATATGACTAGGTCAGGATTATCCGATTCAAAGAGACTGGTTGCTTGATGTCCGATATGTGTATCGTACGGGGCAGACACATCTCCAGCCCCAGGCCTTACATGTGATCATCAATACTGGTTCGATATACACTATACTACGGTATACTACGCCTGTTATAGATCTAATATTCCAGTAAGAATATTTCTAGAGAATTGGGTAGGCATGGCGTTTTGCTAGAAGCTAACCTTGTCTTGTAAATCGGTAAAAACGTAGTACTTGGTACGTACGTGTTCGAATAGTTCGACAACCGGATTTACTGCCAACATATCTAGAGGTCTCTTGGGTCGCTTCCCGAAGATTCACCATGACGTATGATTCAAACTCGATTAATCTTGGATTAATTACGGAGAGACTTTATCTTGGATAAAGTACTATATAAAGAGAGAGAACGATTAATTTAGAATTAATCGTAAAATTATTATATTCGATATAATAATCGGAATTCGATTTCGACGCGAAATTAAAATTAGATTTTAATTCGGGCAAACGAGTTAATTTAGAATTAATTCGTTAGCGACGTAAATAATAATTTCGCTAGGCGCAATTATTTATTTAAATTCGATTTAATTAACGTCGCGACGTAAGTTCGGTATTTCGGAAATATCGGACCCGAACGCGTGAGTGCACGTGGGCCCACTTTCATTTGGAAACGTGTAGGGCCCACATGACACATGTCATTATTTGCATTATTTAATTGTTGATGTATTGCATGAAGATAGTGTACAAAGCACTCAAGGGTATTGCATGGAAATTGAGTGTTAGACACTCTAAGCTTTGCATGGTTTGTGTCATAAGTATAATTATTTAATAATTATTATGACATAAATATAAATTGATTTTTGAGGCAAATCATATCTTCTTCTTTCTCTCTCAAATTACCGAAACAATGGGCATTGTTTTGGCTCTCCAATTCTTCATTTGTTTTGTGGCAAGACAAGAAGAAATGTACAAGTTTGGAACTCTAATGCACAACTTTGGCTAGCAACATCAAGGGATCATACAAGTGTTATGGGAAACTCATCTTAGAGCTTGGAAGGATCAAATATAGCTTGGAGCTTCTCTTTTCTGTTTGGCCGAATCCTTCACTGCACAAAGGAGCAAGTTTTGTTTCATCATCAAACGCATCCACATTCCGTTTTTGTGAGTATTGATTCCGCCATACTTCAATATAGTTCATTCTTTTATATATATTTTGCTTGTGCTTTTGATCTTGGGACATGGATTAGACTTTCAACAATGGTATCATTGAGCTTAAAAGCATGCAAATATATTAGGATGTTATTTGGGGAAAATTGTTTGAAGCATGATTTGATGAGTTTGCTTGATTAAATATGCTTAGATGTATGTTAAATAGATTATACATCATCAATTTCATGGAAAATAAATTGGATTAATTTTTCCAACCCAATGAGGCTTGGCCGAATACATGCAAGCATGTGGACTAGATGATTTTTAATTTTTAGACATTGGATGACTTGAAATAATATGGAGATGATGATTTGTAACTCGATTGGATTGAAAACGAAATCGGAACCATTTTAATCACCTTGGCCGAATGCTTGATGAAGATTAGGGACTTGATTTTTTGATTAAATAATGTTGGACATGTATTTAAGATAAAAATATGATTAATAGATTAATTTGATATTTTGGGAATATTGATTTAAAGGATTAATCATGAAATACACTTTAATTAATTAAGTTATAAATTTGGAATTTTAAAATTTGGTTAATTGGGCTTAAATTGGAATTGGGCCTAAAACTATTATATTTGGTCATAAATGGGCTTGGTTGGGCCAAGTAGATTTGGACCATTTGGATTGGATCCAAAATGGGCCTAAATCACACCATTTAAGTCCAAATGAATAAATGGGCTTTTATGTTTAATTGGGCCTTATGGGCTTGATATTGATTTTATGGCAAATGAGGGTGATTCCTTATTGGGCTTGGAAATTGGGTTTGACCCACATTGACCAAGGCCCAAGCCTAATGAAATCAATAGAAAGCCCATCGGACTTTAATTAAACGGACATTAGATGTTAGTTGGGCTTTGAGACCCAATAGAACTAGATTTGGAATCTAAGTTATAAAAGCACAATAAAAGTGTAAATATTTAATTTAGAATTAAATAATAGGATTAGTATTGAATACGACTTAAATTGGATTTAACGAGTAGTTCGATATAATTCGTGAATTCATACCATATGTATTTTTCTCAAAACGAGTTGGACTCGCGCAAATGCAAACAATTGTTTGAACATTGTATTGTCACCTAATTAAAGACTAATTATTGGATTTGATTGGTTGTATAACATGCCTTGAATGAATGAATGAATGTGGATGTGTTGTATGAATAGTGTATATCGGATGGATATTAGAAGGGAAGGGTATTTTAGAAATTATTGTAAATTTGGAATTTATAAATTGGACCTGCGTGTCCAGCCTTATCTCTTTATCTCTTTGTATTCTCTTCTCACCTAATTCCCCTCAATGTAAATGAGGTTTCTCTTATTGTATTATGTAATTGGGTAGAAGTAGAATAGTGCTAGCGGGGAGAGGAAAGGAGTGATTTGTTCTAGGAACAAGTTGTTTATATATCCATCCGCATATCACTATTACTTTACTTTACGCGCTTTATGATGTTTTAGAAGCATGCTTAAGGTGTATGATGATGAGACCTAACAAAGATAAATTAATTGGTTGCCAATTACGCGAAAAATCCCTCAAACAATATTAAGCGATTTTCCTTCCGTTGAATGATTCTTTCTCAAGATCCGAAATTGGCATTGGTTTGTTGGCCAAAGTCAAGACCTTTGTCAATTGAGGATGTGTTTGAATCATGAGAGTTTTGTTCCACATCGGTGTCCTGTCCAAGTTGTGATTTGTTGGCCAAAGTCAAGATCACTTCTTGTCCATCGACATTGATTACGAAACTTTCCTTGTCAATGGGTCCCGCTTAACTGGAATCATTAGGTTTGTTGTGCCAAAGCCAAGGCTTAGTTGATTCAGAGGAAATGGTTAGGAAATGTATTGGATACATTGACGTATGTATTAGATATATATGTTTCGGACTTGGATGTCCACCTACCGGATCTAGGAATTGGATGGGATCCAATTGATCTTCGAGATCTACCTAGTTAAATATCATACAACTTGTTGGCCAAAGTCAAGGTTGTGTGTTATTTAACGGGATCCTAGCCCACTAGGAAATTGGATTTCCCGAGTACTCAACAGAGGGTTAGAGACTTGTAGAAAATAGTGGGAGGCTAGTATTGAGTTTGCAATTTCATTCAGATACTTAGCTTTACGCGCTTACAAATTTATTTCGTCAATTTTTTAACATTAGTTGGACTAATAAAATGTTATTTTTTCTTGTAACAGTTTGACTGTACCCATTTTATCGTTAACTAGATTACTATCGTAGTTAAGATGGCAAGCAAGGTAAATGTCCGAGACATCATCATGGGTGACAATGTCTTTAAGGGACAAACTTCGCTGATTGGGAAATGAACCTAAGGATTGTCCTTGGGGCGGAGAGGATACTGTATACGATACAAAGACCTCTCGGGCCTAAGCCCACTGAGCCACTTGAGCTGGAGTTATGGAAAACTCACAGTGATGATTGTGACACGGCTCAGTCGATCATGCTTGCTTCAATGACTCAACACTTTCGTCGCCAAAATAGGGACTTGGATCCTTATAATATGATGGCAAGATTGCAAGATCTTCACCGCACTAATAAGCGGATGGCGAGGTACGAGTTAGTGAAGAAAATCTTTCGCTCCCGTATGACTGATGGTAGTTCTGTTGAGGTCCATGGGACTCAAATGATAGCCGATATTGATGAACTGGCTAATATGGGTATAGTCTTGGAGTCTGAGCTGGCTATAGATGTACTTCTACAGTCACTACCCGATACTTGGAAACAGATTGTCATCAACTACAAACTGATGAATTCGGATGACACTCTTGGAGAGTTATTGTCGATTCTCAAGGAGTCAGAGAAAGAACTTCTGAAAGGCAACAAGCGCGAGGCGCACTTTGCAACAACATCTCAAACGCCGAAAGCTGGGCTCAAGGCAACTGGGGGTGTTAAGAAGAAAAGCATAAGAACAAAGGCAAGGCCAAGTCAACAAAGGCTTCTGGGAAGCCAAGGGACAAGTCTCAAGATGTTTGCCTGAAATGCGGCAAGAGAGGTCACTGGAAGCGTGACTGCCGCATGAACAAGGGACATAAGGAGGACATACAGGCGGGCAAGGCTCCGGCCTCAGGTATGTTTGTTATTGAGATAAATATGACTACTTCTAGTCTTAATAAAAATTGGATTTTTGATTCTGGCTGTGGTTCTCATATTTGTACTGATGTGCAGGATCTGCATGATAGCAGGAGACTGGCTTCGGGGGAGTAGATCTACGAGTTGGAAATGGAACTTCTGTTGCTGTTTTGGGCCGTAGGCACTTTTGTTTTGGAACTGCCCTCGGGGCATGTACTTAAACTAAATGACTGTTATTTTGTTCCTAGTTTAACTAGGAATATTATTTCTGTATCTTTGTTAACCCAGTATGGTACACTCTTTTGTATTTAAAACACCAGGTGTTATTTATATATGAATGATGCAGAAATTTGCAGTGCTGATGCAAATAATGGTCTTTATTTTGAATATAAATAAATCTCCAAAATGTAAAATAACAAACAAAAGGCTCAAAATGAGTAATCCACAAGAAGAAACTTATTTGTGGCATTGTCGTCTGGGACACATAAACAAGACTCGCATATCCACACTTTCGAAGAGTGGGTACTTGGACGGATTTGATCCAAATTCATATGACGTCTGCGAATCCTGTTTATTAGGCAAAATGCCTAAATCACCTTTTAGTGGTAAGGTGAACGCGCCACTGAACTGTTAGCCCTCGTTCATAGTGACGTTTGTGGGCCCATGTCTAGCCAGGCTAGAGGTGGATATCGATACTTCGTAACCTTTACGGATGATGCATCACGTTATGGTTATGTGTATCTAATGATGCACAAGTCGGAAACTTTTGAGAAATTCAAAGAGTTTCGACACGAAGTTGAAAAACAAACAGGCAAGAGTATTAAAACATTACGGTCGGACCGTGGTGGCGAATACTTAAGTAATGAGTTTCAAGATTACTTGAAAGAATATGGTATTCTTTCACAATGGACTCCTCCTGGAACACCACAATTAAATGGTGTGTCTGAACGGAGAAAACGTACCTTGCTTGACATGGTAAGGTCGATGATGAGTCGCACTGAGCTGCCTATATCCTTCTGGGGACATGCATTAGAAAGTGCAATTCTTATTTTGAATAGGGTTCCGTCAAAGTCTGTTGAACAGACTCCGTATGAGATATGGACAGGAAAGAAACCAGGTTTCTCATTCCTGAAGATTTGGGGTTGCTGGGCATACGTCAAACGTTTGGAAGGTACCAAACTTGAACCCAAATCAGATAAATGCCTATTTGTTGGATATCCTAAGGAAACCAAAGGATATTACTTCTATAACCCAAAGAGAACAAAGTATTTGTTGCTCTACATGCGGTTTTCCTTGAGAAGGAATTCCTAAATGCAGTGTTAGTGGGAGGAAAGTAGAACTCGATGAAAGTCGTAGTGATACTGTTCCTGGCAATGAATCGAGAACGGAACATGAACAGTCCATCCAGGATGAGACTGAACCACAATCTTCAATTACACAAGGACTGCGTAGGTCGGAGAGAGTCAGGGTAATACCTGAGAGGTATGGATTCCTGATCTCACCTCATGTAGATATTAATCTTATTGAGGATACTGAACCGGCTACGTATGAGGAAGCGATACAAGGTATCGAATCCACTTTATGGCAAGAGGCCATGAAGGCCGAAATGGATTCCATGTATACCAACCAAGTTTGGACACTGGTTGATGCACCAGAAGGCGTAAAGCCTATTGGATGCAAATGGGTCTTCAAGAAGAAGACAGACATGGATGGCAACGTACAAACGTACAAAGCTAGGCTCGTAGCGAAGGGGTATCGTCAACAACTTGGAGTTGATTATGACGAAACTTTCTCACCCGTTGCCATGATTAAATCCATTCGGATAATGCTTGCAATAGCTGCATATTACGATTACGAAATATGGCAGATGGACGTTAAAACCGCTTTCCTTAACGGAAACCTGTTGGAGGATGTTTATATGCAACAACCTGACGGTTTTATCGCACCAAGACTTGCAAACAAGGTTTGTAAGTTAAATCGGTCCATTTATGGACTGAAGCAAGCATCGAGGTCATGGAACCAACGTTTTGATGAGGTCATAAAAGAATATGATTTCATTCAAAACGTAGATGATCCTTGTGTATATAAGAAGGTTAGTGGGAGTGCACTGACTTTTATTGTCCTTTATGTCGACGATGTATTGCTTATAGGCAATGACATTCCCATGTTAACGTCGGTGAAAGCTTGGCTTTCATTGAAATTCTCCATGAAAGATCTGGGAGAAGCAGCTTTTATTCTAGGAATAAAGATCTACCGGGATAGATCTAGAAGGCTACTTGGACTCTCCCAGAGTACATATATTGATAAAGTGTTGAAGAGATTCAACATGGATCAGTCCAAGAAGGGACTGTTGCCAACATCACATGGCGTCTTTCTATCTAGGGACATGTGTCCTAAAACACAAGATGAGAGAGACAACATGAGTCGAACTCCGTTCGCCTCGGCAGTCGGATCGATCATGTATGCCATGATATGTACACGACCTGATGTGTCCTATGCTTTGAGCATGTGCAGTCGATATCAGGCCGATCCAGGACAGGATCACTGGATGGCGGTTAAGAATATCCTTAGGTATCTTAAAAGAACTAAGGATGTTTTCTTAATCTATGGAGATGGAGAACTTGAGGTATCTGGGTATACCGATGCAAGTTTCCAAACCGACAGAGACGACTTCAAGTCGCAAACCGGGTACATATTTTGCTTGAATAACGGAGCAGTGAGCTGGAAATCTTCCAAGCAAGATACTGTTGCCGATTCAACGACTGAAGCGGAGTACATTGCAGCAGCTGAAGCAGCAAAAGAGGCAGTTTGGATCCGTAAATTCCTAATTGGATTAGGAGTAGTTCCGTTAGCAGCTGAGCCCGTTCCATTGTATTGTGACAATAGCGGGGCTATAGCACAGGCTAAGGAACCAAGGTCTCATCAACGATCCAAACATGTTCTTCGACGATTCCATCTGATTCGAGAGATCATACATCGTGGCGATGTGAAGATCGAGAAGATCGCATCAGAGGATAATATTGCAGATCCGCTGACGAAGGCTATTCCTCGGGAAAAGTTTGAGCGACATGTACATAGTTCAGGTATTAGATGCTTGAGTGACTGGCTATAGGCCAAGTGGGAGATTGTTAGACAGTAATGACCCATAGCGTCACTATTTTGTAAATGATATTGTATTATTGTACAAAATTAACTATGTAGTAATGAAATTGCCTTTTACCGTTTTGTAATTTATTTACTTTGATATATAAATGGTAAAAGTCCCTATGATTAGTTCCGGATTGTGATGATATGAGACGGTATCAATCCATAAAGGTTTAATCATTAAATATCCCTAGTCGTAGTATTATCGAGATTGGACATCGATAATGCGGAATAGACTAGTACTTGCACTTGTGCATGTTGTGAGGGCACAACGGCATAGTTCTCATATATTTAAGTATTGGATACTTATGCAAGTGCGGTAGGAGGTTGTGTTTTACCGATGGTACGGAAAACAGCTTCGCTCTGGATAGACCCCGCGGAGTCCCATTGGTAGTATGTCTGCGTGTCTATGGGAGTCCGCTTCAGGGTAGGTGCATATGATCTTAACCTGAGATTTGCATCGCTAGTACTTACGACAATCGGTAAAATTTAGTTTGGTGGTCCAGGGCTTTAACGGGTTCTGTGTACACCTCTTCTGGGTTTATCGAGAATCGTAGTGTACTGGGTGTGATGTCAAGATGGAAGTATCACTTCAGACATATTATGGAGATGATGATCGCGAGGGATACAGAACTAGTACTCTATAATGGTTGCAACCATCGGGATAATATGACTAGGTCAGGATTATCCGATTCAAAGAGACTGGTTGCTTGATGTCCGATATGTGTATCGTACGGGGCAGACACATCTCCAGCCCCAGGCCTTACATGTGATCATCAGATACTGGTTCGATATACACTATACTACGGTATACTACGCCTGTTATAGATCTAATATTCCAGTAAGAATATTTCTAGAGAATTGGGTAGGCATGGCGTTTTGCTAGAAGCTAACCTTGTCTTGTAAATCGGTAAAAACGTAGTACTTGGTACGTACGTGTTCGAATAGTTCGACAACCGGATTTACTGCCAACATATCTAGAGGTCTCTTGGGTCGCTTCCCGAAGATTCACCAATGACGTATGATTCAAACTCGATTAATCTTGGATTAATTACGGAGAGACTTTATCTTGGATAAAGTACTATATAAAGAGAGAGAACGATTAATTTAGAATTAATCGTAAAATTATTATATTCGATATAATAATCGGAATTCGATTTCGACGCGAAATTAAAATTAGATTTTAATTCGGGCAACGAGTTAATTTAGAATTAATTCGTTAGCGACGTAAATAATAATTTCGCTAGGCGCAATTATTTATTTAAATTCGATTTAATTAACGTCGCGACGTAAGTTCGGTATTTCGGAAATATCGACCCGAACGCGTGAGTGCACGTGGGCCCACTTTCATTTGGAAACGTGTGGGGCCCACATGACACATGTCATTATTTGCATTATTTAATTGTTGATGTATTGCATGAAGATAGTGTACAAAGCACTCAAGGGTAATGCATGGAAATTGAGTGTTAGACACTCTAAGCCTTTGCATGGTTTGTGTCATAAGTATATTATTATTTAATATTATTATGACATAAATATAAATTGATTTTTGAGACAAAATCATATCTTCTTTCCTCTCTCAAATTACCGAAACAGTGGGCATTGTTTTGGCTCTCCAATTCTTCATTTGTTTTGTGGCAAGACAAGAAGAAAGTGTACAAGTTTGGAACTCTAATCACAACTTTGGCTAGCAACATCAAGGGATCATACAAGGTGTTATGGGAAACTCATCTTAGAGCTTGGAAGGATCAAATATAGCTTGGAGCTTCTCTTTTCTGCTTGGCCGAATCCTCCCACTGCACAAAGGAGCAAGTTTTTGTTTCATCAAACGCATCCACATTCCGTTTTTGTGAGTATTGATTCCGCCATACTTCAATATAGTTCATTCTTTTATATATATTTTGCTTGTGCTTTTGATCTTGGGACATGGATTAGATTTTCAACAATGGTGTGATGGGTCCATTCCCGAACCGTCACCATGTTGTGGTCCATTCCTGAACATCCTTCCATTCCCCGGAGTGTTACAGTGATGAGGTGTGATGAGGTCCATTCCCGAACTGTCACCGGTCGTTGGTCATTCCCGAACCGATCCTCCATTCCCGGAGTTTACTTACTGTGATGTGGCGTGATGAAGTCCATCTCGAACTGTCCCCGTGCGGTGGTCCATTCCCGAACCGATCTCCATTCCCGGAGTGCATTCCCGGCGTGCCATTCCCGGCGTTCCCTTCCATGGACTAAACTGATCTTGATGTAATGTGGGCCTCGCCCCCAGAATGCATACCCGCAATGCTGATCTGATGTAATATGGGCCTCGTCCCCCCAGAATGCCATACCGGCAGAATCTGATCTGATGTAATGTGGGCCTCGCCCCCAGAATGCCATACCCGGCAGAAGCTGTCTGATGTAATGTGGGCCTCGCCCCCAGAATGCCATACCCGGCAATGCTGATACTGATGTAATGTGGGCCTCGCCCCCAGAATGCCATACCCGGCAATGCTGATACTGATGTAATGTGGGCCTCGCCCCCAGAGTGCCCTACCCGGCAAGACTGATACTGATGCTAATACGGGCCTCGCCCCAAACTGATGCTGATGTGGGCCTCGCCCTAAACTGATGCTGATGTGGGCCTCGGCCCTGGGATTCATTCCAAATTCTGACGACATGGGCCTCGGCCCTGGGATTCATTCCCTGGATTCACTCCCAAACTCTAGCTCTATGTGGGGATTCCTTCCCCTGGGATTCATTCCCGAAACTCTGACGATGTGGGCCTCGACCCTGGGATTCATTCCCCAAACTGCTGATAAGGTGGGCCTCGACCCTGGGATCTATTCCCGATTCATTCCAATTCTGACGACGTGGGCCTCGGCCTTGGGATTCATTCCCTAAACTACTGATAAAGTGGGCCTCGACCTTGAGTTGATACTGATGTGGGCCTCGCCCCAAACTGATACTGATGTAGGCCTCGCCCCCAGACTGAAACTGATGTGGGCCTCAACCCCGGGACTCATCCCCAAACGAATACTGATACGGCCTCGACCCCAAACTGAAACTGATGTGGGCCTCGCCCCAAACTGATGTGGTCCTTGCCCCCAATTGATACTGATGTGAGCCTCAACCCCGAGACCTCCCCCAAATGAATACTGATATGGGCCTCGACCCAAAATTGAAACTAATGTGGGCCTCGCCCCCATCTGATACTGATGTGGGCCTCGCCCTAAAACTGATAATGATATGGATGGGCCTCAACCCTGGACTCATCCCCAAACATTACTCATTGTGTTTTGATTCTGGTTGGCTTGTCTTTGCCGCTTTCCTCTTTTTCTTCTTTGAAACCTATGAATACAAAACGAAACAACACAAAAAGAAGAAAAATATGTTACGTGTATGCATGCATGCGTGAATGAGTTTCCTATCTCGTTGGGTTAGGTCTTCCGTCAATTCCATTGATGACCATTCTCCTCTTAGGAAAGTACCATTTCCACCGTCTACCCTGATTTGTTCCAGGAACCCGATTCTTTCCAAGTCTAACAGTCCCACTGTCTCCATTTCCCAATTCCTGAATGGCTAACTTATCTTTTCTGCTTGCTTCTTTTGAGGATTCCCTACGCTCTGAGCATCACATTACCAAGATTGAACACACTCATGTTGCAAGTTTGAAAGTAATAGTCTTAGGCAGATAAATGAAATGATCGACTTTATTATTGTTGAGGAAACATTCGAACAGGTAAACAAAATCAATGTATTTATTAAAAGTGCAAGATAAACTAGGAGAAACAACAGTGCCCTCTTCTTCAGCCCATGGTTCTTCACCATTGTTATCCCTTATTCCTATGAAGCTGAGTGGTTGAGAGTTTGGAGGACAAGGGTTTCGGGTAGGCCAGAGTTGATCATGTAGTTGGGTAGGGGATTTCTGTGTGCGTTGGGTTGTTCTTTCCTGGGTCGGGTATTGTATGGGCATCGATGAGGTTTTGGATTTCATGTCTGAGGCGGGCGCAGTTGTCGGTGTCATGGCCTTTTCTTGGTGGAAGTGACAGTATAAGTTTAAGTTCATGTGAGGTGGCACAGGATTTGGAATGGGCCTAGGTTCCAAAGGTTTTAAGAGTCCTTGCGCCTTCAGCTTTTCGAATACCTTTGAAAGAGGCTTACCAAGGTTAGAAAATCGTCTGTTCTTAATGGCAGTGACCTCAGCAGTAGCAGGCATAGTTCCTGAATGTCCCCCAATATTCCTTCTGTTCTGTCCATAAAACTTTCCGTTCTCGGGTTCCTCCTCCTCAATATCCATAACTGTCTCCCTCAGCTGTCGAAAATCAGTAATCATCGAAGTCATTCTCCTTAGTTTGCCATAAATAGAGGGCTTGGTGCCCTTGATGATCATTTGATCTGGTCCTTTTCTGAGGGCCGAGTCTGCATTTTCAAAGCTGGCTTCTCCAGCGATCTACATACTCCTTGAAGCTTTCCTTCCGGCTTCTGCTTAGTGTTTCCAATCTCGGAGTGACAAGTCAATCTCTAAG
>SKCR01052463.1:0-18253 GCA_019454045.1 Zanthoxylum bungeanum | reverse complement strand
TTATCATGGGAGAGAATGAGACTGCTCACTGTTGCATTTAACACATGCATGTGGCTACATGGCTGAAGGTTGGGTTCGGCAGTGAAAGGTGAGGGCTGAAGTTGGGATGTGGCTGAGTGTGAAGGTCTTGGGTGTTATGTGAGCTAGGGTTTGAGGGTTTATGATTTTGTGAAGAAGATAGAGAAAGCCGAGGGGGTTTCACGTCTAGGAGCCGAGAAGGAGGTAGTGGGTGAGTGGTGTTTTGTTGATGAAGCTAGGGGCGTGGGCAGTGCAGTTGTGCGTGAATAATGGAGATGTGTATGGAGGAGGGCATGGGCGTGAGGGTTGGGTGAGATTATGGAGGGTGGTGGTTGCATGGGAATGGATGGGTGTAGGAATGGGTTTGTTGTCATTATTTGGTGAAAGACGTGAGATGCATGGGCTTGGCTATGGGCTTATTTTGGATTTTTATTTCTTGGTGGTTGGTGTTGTGTTTGTAGTTTAGTGTTGTTTAGTTTATGAAGGAATGGGTTTTGTGAATCATACATGTGAAGGAATGGTTGTTCATGTGGGAGTTGTGGGCTTTTGTGATTTGGGTTTTGTTGTGAACCAGGCCGAGGATAAATGAAAATTGAGACCGAACGAGCGAACCCGAAGCTCGAACAAGCGAACCAAATCCAATAAAAAATGTCAATTCTTGACCCTTCCCTTCCGACGACCGTTTTCCGCAACTTCCGCAACTAAAAAAGTAGTGCCTCTATTCGAGGCTCATCATTGGGCTGATATGCAAAAATGCAATGCCTACAGTTGGCTTCTAGCAAAGCGTCATGCCTACCCAATTCTCCATAAACATGCTTACAGGAATAAACGATCTATATCAGGCGTAGTATACATAGTATTGATCCAGTATCGGATGTCACGTGCTAGGCCTGAGGCTGGAATTGTGTCTGCCCCATACAAAGTACATATCAGATCTCTCGTAACTAGTCTCTATAATCGGATAAACATGACCTAGTCATAACATCCCGATAGCTGCAGCATATAAGAGAACGAGTTTTGTATCCTACGTGACCATCATCTCCATTATGACTGGAGTGATACTTACGTCTCGACATCACACCCAATACACTACGATTCTCAATATACCCAGCACCTGTTAAAGCCCTGGACGACCTAAAACCAAAGTGCATTGATTGTCGCAAGTATTAGCAGTGCAAGTCTCAGGTTAAGACCAAATACACCTACCTTGATTTCGGACTTCCATAGACACATAGTCATACTACCAATGGAATTCCGAGGGGTCTAACCAGAGCAAAGCTGTTTTCTGTACCATCGGTAAAACACAACCTCCTACTACACTTGCATGAGTATCATATACCCACATATATGGGAACTATGTCGTTATGCCCTCACAACGCGTACAAGTGTAATACTAGTCTTTTACGCATTATCGATGTCCAATCTCGATAATACTCTGACTAGTGATATTTAATGATTAAACCTTCGTGGATTGATACTGTCTCATATCATCTCAATCTAGGTACTAATCAAAATGACCTCCTATCATTTATACATATTGGTGATCTAATCACAAATGATATGAGAGCAATCTCCTTTGTCACATAGTTAATTTGTAGAACAACACCATGATCTGTACAAATAGTGACGCTGTGGGTCATAACTGTCCAAAAATCTCCCACTTGGCCTATAGCCAGTCACTCGAGTGTTTTACACCCGAACTATGTACAGTTCGCTCAAATTACTGAGAAAAGACTTTTCGTCAGCGGATTTGCTTGATTATCATCTGATGCGATTTATACGATCATCACATCGCCACAATGTATGATCCGAATGAATCAGATAAATATCGAAGTATATATCTGGATCGTTGATGAGACCATTAATTCTTTAGCCTTCACTGTAGCCCAGCTCAGCTGCTAACATAACTATATCTAATCTAATTAGATTTATTATCGACCAAATGGCTTCTATTGCTACCTCAGCCACAGCAATAACCCGCATTGGTTGTTTATTCGGTAACAGTATCTTGCTTGGAACATTTCCAGCTCACTGTTCCGTTATTCAAACTTTATAGTACTATTGTTACGACTTATAGTCATTTTTATCGGTTCGGAAACTTGTAGCAGTGATCCCGGTCACTTCAAGTTCTCCTTCTCCATAGTATAAGACAACATCCATTGTTCCTCTAAGATACTAAATGAAGTTCTTAACATCAATCCAATGACTATCACTTGGATTGGCCGGATTGTGAATCCATATGCTCAAAGCGTATGAGACACCAGGTCGCGTATATTATTCGATGTATGGGTTCTCGGAGAGTACTAACAACCTTTAGATCTATCCTAATATATCTTTATTCCTAAAATAAAGGTGTTTTTCCCAAGAATTCTACGGAGAATTTTCATGAAAGCCAAGCTTTCACCTCGATTGTATTATGGGAATATCATTTCTAAGAAATGACATATCATCATTATTAGGACATTCATAGTTAGTTCGCTCCCACTAACCTCCTTATATACACAAGAATTATTTTCGTCTTGAATCAAATCATACACCATTATGATTACATCAAAACGATAGTTCTAAGAACCCAATGCTTGCTTCAATCCCTCTATGGATCGAATAACCTGCAAACCTTGTTTGCTAGTTTTGGTACGAAAAATCCGTCAGGATGTTGTAAACATCCACCAAAAGGTTTCCGTTAAGGAAATCGGTTTTGGCATTACAACTGCCATATTTCATAAATGAAACATGTAGCGTCAGCAAGCATTATCCAAATGGATTTACCGTGGCCATAGGTAAAAGGTTTCATCGTAATCGACACTATGTTGATAACGATACCTTTCTGCTACAAGCCTAGCTTAGTACGTTGGTATGTTGCCTTCCATGTACGTCTTCCTTGAAGACTTATATAGTACCAATAGGCACAATGTCTTGCGATACAACAACTAGTATCCAAACTTAGTTGATTTACATGGAATCCATTTCGGACATCATGGCACTTTTCCATAATAGGGAGTCGATACCTTGTATCACTTCCTCATACGTAGTCAGTTGGTGTTCCTCAATAAGATTGACATCTTTATGAGGTGAGATCAGAAACCCATACCCCAGGTTTTTTTCTGACTATCTCGACTTACGCGGTTCTTGTGTATTCGAAGATTATTGGTATAGATTCATCTTTGATGAACTATTCATGTTCCATCAGGAATCGGTGCCTGGAATAGTATTACTCTGATTTTCATCGAGTTTTACCTTCCTCCCACTTACCACTGCATTTCGGTATTCCTATTAGGAAAATCGCATGGTGAGCAACAATTACATTGTTCTCTTGTGAGTTGTATAAGTACTATACTTTGGTATCCCTAGGATAACCAACAACCCTTGGCACTTATCCGATTTGGGATTTAGTTTGGTATCATCCAAACATATGTCTAGCATCCCAAATCTTCAGGATGAGAAAACCCGGTTTTTTCATGTTCATATCTAATATGAAGTCTGTCAAACAGATTTTTATGGAACCTTATTCAAAATAAGTTTTGACTTTTATGCGTATCCTTTGAAGGAAATGGTAGCTCAGAGCGACTCATGATTAACCTTATCATGTCCAACAAAATTCGGTTTATCCGTTCGGACCTACATGACCTAGTCATAATATCCCGATAGCTGCAGCATATAAGAGAACGAGTTTCGTATCCTACGTGACCATCATCTCCACTATGACTGGAGTGATACTTTCGTCTCGACATCACACCCAACACACTACGATTCTCAATATACCCACCAGAGGAGTACACAGAACCTGTTAAAGCCCTGGACGACCTAAAACCAAAGTACATTGATTGTCGCAAGTATTAGCGGTGCAAGTCTCAGGTTAAGACCAAATATACCTACCCTGATTTCGGACTTCCATAGACATATAGTCATACTACCAATGGAATTCCGAGGGGTCTATCCAGAGCGAAGCTGTTTTCCGTACCATCGGTAAAACACAACCTCCTACTAAACTTGCATGAGTATCCTATCCCAAATATATGAGAACTGTGCAGTTATGCCCTCACAACGCGCACAAGTGTAATACTAGTCTTTTACGCATTATCGATATCCAATCTCGATAATACTCTGACTAGGGATATTTAATGATTAAACCTTCGTGGATTGATACTGTCTCATATCATCTCAATCCAGGTACTAATCATAAGGACCTCCTATCATTTATAGATCTTGGTGATCTAATCACAAATGATAAGAGATCAATCTCCTTTGTCACATAGTTAATTTGTACAACAACACCATGATATGTATAAATAGTGACGCTATGGGTCATAACTGTCCAACAATAAATAGATTGATAACGAACGGAGCCTTAAAATAGTTAAAGCTCGGGACTTTAGTGTTAGACATTATGTCCCATAGCGTCAGTGTTTGTAAATGATATTGTATTATTGTACAAAATTAACTATGTGATAATGAAATTACCTTTTGCCGTTTTGTAATATTATTTACTTTGATATATAAATGGCGAAAGTCCATATGATTAATACCGGATTGAGATGATATGAGACAGTATCAATCCATAAAGGTTTAATCATTAAATATCCCTAGTCGGAGTATTATCGAGATCGGACATCGATAATGCGGAATAGACTAGTATTGCGCTTGTGCACGTTGTGAGGGCACAACGGCATAGTTCTCATATATTTAAGTATTGGATACTTATGCAAGTGCGATAGGAGGTTGTGTTTTACCGATGGTACGGAAAACAGCTTCGCTCTGGATAGACCCCGCGGAATCCCATTGGTAGTATGTCTGCGTGTCTATGGGAGGCCGCATCAGGGTAGGTGTATATGGTCTTAACCTGAGACTTACATCGCTAGTACTTGCGACAATCGGTAAACTTTGGTTTTGGTGGTTGGGGACCTTAACCGGTTCTGTGTACACCTCTTCTGGGTTTATCGAGAATCGTAGTGTACTGGATGTGATGTCGAGATGGAAGTATCACTTCAGACATATGGAGGTGATGATCACGCAGGACACAGAACTAGTACTCTATAAAAGGTTGCAACCGTCGGGACAATATGACCAGGTCAGGATTGTCCGATTTAAAGAGACTAGTTGCTTGATGTCCGATATGTTTCGTACGGGGCAGACACATTTCCAGCCCCAGGCCTAACATGTGATCATCCGATACTGGTTCGATATACGCAATACTACGGTATACTACGCTTGATATAGATCTTATATTCCTATAAGAATATTTCTGGAGAATTGGGTAGGCATGGCGCTTTGCTAGAAGCCAACCTTGTCTTGTGAATCGGTAAAAACGTAGTACGAGGTACGTACGTGTTCGGATAATCCGACGACCGTATTTACTGCCAACATATCCGGAGATCTCTTGGGTCGCTTCCCGAAGATTCACCAATGACGTATGATTCAAACTCGATTAATCTTGGATTAATTACGGAGAGACTTTATCTTGGATAAAGTACTATACATAGAGAGAGAACGATTAATTTGGAATTAATCGTAAAATTATTATATTCGATATAATAATCGAAATTCGATTTCGACGCGAAATTAAAATTAGATTTTAATTCGGGCAAACGAGTTAATTTAGAATTAATTCGTTAGCGACGTAAATAATAATTTCGCTAGGCGCAATTATTTATTTAAATTCGATTTAATTAACGTCGCGACGTAAGTTCGGTATTTCGGAAATATCGAACCCGAACGCGTGAGTGCACGTGGGCCCACTTTCATTTGGAAACGTGTGGGGCCCACATGACACATGTCATATTATGCATTATTTAACTCTAATGCATTGCATGGAGATAGTGTACAATGCACTCAATGGTTTTGCATGGAAATTGAGTGTTTGACACTCTAAGCCATTGCATGATTTGTGTCATAAGTTTATTATTAATTTAATAAATATTATGGCATAAATATAAATTGATTTTTTGTAACAAAAATCATTGAACTCTCCTCTCTCTCTCTCATTGCCGAAACTACATGCAGTTTTGGGCTCTCCATTTCTTCATTTTTGTGGCAAGATTTGAAGAAGTTGTGCATTCAAAATCACAACAAAGGCTAGCACCTTCAAGGGATCATACATAGGTGATATGGGAAACTAATCCTTGAGCTTGGAAGGATCAAACAAAGCTTGGAGCTGCACTTTCCACCTTGGCCGAATTCATCACTGCACAAAGGAGAAGTTTCATTTCATCAACGCATCCGCATTCCGATTTTTGTGAGTATGATTCCGCCATACTTCAATATTGTTCATTCATTTATATATATTTTGTTTGCTCTTGTTGATCTTGGGGCTTGGTAATAGAAACCAACAATGGTATCATTGAGCTTAAAGAGCATGCAAATATATTAGGATGTTATTTGGGGAAAATTGTATGAAGCATGATTTGATGAGTTTGCTTGATTAAATATGCTTAGATGTATGTTATTTAGATTATACATCATCAATTTCATGGAAAATAAATTGGATTAATTTTTCCAACCCAAATGAGGCTTGGCCGAATACATGCAAGCATATGGACTAGATGATTTTTTAATTTTAAGACATTAGATGACTTGAAACAATATGGAATGATGATTTGTAACTCGATTGGATTGAAAACGAAATCGGAACCATTTTAATCACCTTGGCCGAATGCTTGATGGAGGATTAGGGACTTGATTTTTTGATTAAATAATGTTGGACATATATTTAAGATAAAAATATGATTAATGGATTAATTTGATATTTTGGGAATATTGATTTAAAGAATTAATCATGATTACACTTTAATTAATTAAGTTATAAAATTTGGAATTTTAAAATTTGGTTAGTTGGGCTTAATTTTGAATTGGGCCTAAAACTATTATATTTGGACAAAATGGGCTTGGTTGGGCCAAGTAGATTTGGGCATTTGGATTGGATCCAAAATGGGCCTAAATCACACCATTTAAGCCCAAATATAATAAATGGGCTTTTATGTTTAATTGGGCCTTATGGGCTTGATATTGATTTTATGGCATATGAGGGTGATTCCTTATTGGGCTTGGTAATTGGGTTTGACCCATACATTGACCAAAACCCAAGCCTAAAGAAATCAATTGAAAGCCCATCGGACTTTAATTAAACGGACATTAGATGTTAGTTGGGCTTTGAGACCCGATTGTATTAGATTTGGAATCTAAGTTATAAAAGCACAATAAAAGTGTAAATATTTAATTTAGAATTAAATAATAGGATTAGTATTGAATACGACTTAAATTGGATTTAACGAGTAGTTCGATATAATTCGTGAATTCATACTATAAGTATTTATTCTCAAATTGAGTTGGACTCGCGCAAATGCAAACAATTGTTTGAACATTGTATTGTCACCTAATTAAAGACTAATTAATTGGATTTGATTGGTTGTATAACATGCCTTGAATGAATGAATGTGGATGTGATGTATGAATAGTGTATATCGGATGGATATTAGAAGGGAAGGGTAATTTTAGAAATTATTGTAAATTTAGAATTTATAAATTGGACCTGCGTGTCCAGCCTTTCTCTTATTGTCTCTTTGTATTCTCTTCTCACCTAATTCCCCTCAATGTAAATGAGGTTTCTCTTATTGTATTATGTAATTGGGTAAGAGTAGAATAGTGCTAGCGGGGAGAGGAAAGGGAGTGATTTGTTCTAGGAACAAGTTGTTGTTCATATCCATCCGTATATCGCTATTACTTTACTTTACGCGCTTTATGATGTTTTAGAAGCATGCTTAAGGGTGTATGATGATGAGACCTAACAAAGATAAATTAATTGGTTGCCAATTACGCGAAAAATCCCTCAAACAATATTAAGCGATTTTCCTTCCATTGAATGATTCTTGTTCAAGATCCGAAGTTGGCATTGGTTTGTTTGGCCAAAGTCAAGACCTTTGTCAATCAAGGATGTACTTGAATCATGAGAGTTTTGTTGCATATCGGTGTCTTGTCCAAATCGTGATTTTTATTGGCCAAAGTCAAGATCACTTTTTGTCCAATGACATTGATTACGAAACTTTCCTCGTCAATGGGTCCCGCTTAACTGGAATCATTAGGTTTGTTTTTGGCCAAAGCCAAGGCCTAGATGATTCGGAGGATAGGGTTAGGAAAATGTAATGGATACATTGACATTATACATATGTTTGGGACTTGGATGTCCACCTAACCGGATCTAGGAATTGGATGAGATCCAATTGATCATAGAGATCTACCTAAGTTAAATAGCATACAGCTTTTATTGGCCAAAGTCAAGGTTGTGTGTTATTTAACGGGATCCTAGCCCACTAGGAAATGCGATTTCCCGAGTTCTCCACAAGAGGGTTAGAGACTTGAAGAAAATAGTGGGAGGCTATTATTGAATTTGCAATTTCGTTCAGATACTTAGCCTTACGCGTCTTTCAAAATTATTTCGTCAATATTTTAATAATTAGTTGGACTAATATATTGTTATTTTGCTTGTAACAGTTTGACTGTACCCATAACATCGTTGACTTTATAGTTGGACTATAGTTGTCAAGATGACTGGCAAGGGTAATGTCCGCGACATAATCATGGGCGATAATGTCTTCAAAGGGACAAACTTTGCCGACTGGGAAATGAACCTCAAGATAGTGCTTGGGGCTGAGAGGGTGCTGTATACTATTCAGAGACCTCTCCCGCCTAAACCCACTGAGCCACTGGAGCTAGAGTTATGGAAGACTCATAGTGACGATTGTGACCAAGCTCAGTCAGTTATGCTAGCTGCAATGACCCAGCATTTCAGACGCCAGAACAGGGACTTGGATCCCTATAACATGATGGCAAGATTGCGTGATCTCCACCGCACCAACAAGCGGATGGAGAGGTATGAGCTAGTAAGGAAACTCTTCCGCTCCCGGATGACAGACGGCGCATCAGTTGAGGCCCACGGGACTCAAATGATCGCTGACATAGATGAGTTAGCCAAGATGGGCATTGTCTTGGAGGCAGAGTTGACGATTGATATGCTATTACAATCGCTACCCGATACTTGGAAACAAATCATCATCAACTATAAGTTGATGGACACTGACGACACTCTTGGAGAGTTGTTGTCCGTGCTGAAGGAGTCCGAAAAGGAACTCCTAAAGGGGAGCAAGCGCGAGGCGCATTATGCATCGACCTCTCATGCGCCAAGGGCTGGGCCCAAGGCAATTGGAGGTGCGAGGAAGAAGAAGTTCAAGAACAAGGGCAAGGGCAAGTTGACAGTGGCTTCTAGGAAGCCAAAGGACAAATCTCGCGACATCTGCCTCAACTGCGGCAAGAGGGGTCACTGGAAACGTGACTGCCGAATGGGCAAAGGCAGAGGGAGGATATCAAGGCTGGCAAGGCTATCGCCTCTGGGGGATAGCAGGGTGCTGGCATCGGGGGAGATGGATCTACGGGTCGGAAACGGAACACCAGTTGCTGTTTTGGCCGTAGGGACTTTTGTTTTAGAACTGCCCTCAGGGCATGTACTTAAACTTTTGAACTGTTATTTTGTACCTAGTTTAACTAGGAATATTATATCTGTATCCTTGTTAACCCAGCAGGGTTACACTTTTGTATTTAGAAACACTGGGTGTTATTTATATAAAAATGATGCAGAAATTTGCACAGCTGTTGCAAATAACGGTCTTTATATTTTGAATATAAATGAATCTCCTAAAATGACAAACAAAAGGCTCAAAAGGAGTAATCTAAAAGATGAAGCTTATATGTGGCATTGTCGTCTAGGACACATCAACAAGACTCGCATATCCACACTTTCGAAGAGTGGGTACTTGGACGAATTTGATCCCAATTCATATGACGTCTGCGAATCTTGTCTTTTAGGCAAAATGCCTAAATCACCTTTTAGCGGTAAAGGTGAACGTGCCACAGAACTGTTGGCTCTCGTTCATACTGACGTATGCGGGCCCATGTCTAGCCAGGCTAGAGGTGGATTTCACTACTTCGTAACCTTCACAGATGATGCATCTCGTTACGGTTATGTGTATCTTATGAGACACAAGTCGGAAACTTTTGAGAAATTCAAAGAGTTTCGACACGAAGTGGAGAAACAAACAGGGAAGAGTATTAAGACATTACGGTCAGACCGTGGTGGCGAATACTTAAGTTATGAGTTTCAAGATTACTTGAAAGAATATGGTATTCTTTCACAGTGGACTCCTCCTGGAACACCGCAATTAAACGGTGTGTCCGAACGGAGAAACCGCACCTTGTTGGACATGGTAAGGTCAATGATGAGTCGCACTGAGCTACCAATATCCTTCTGGGGATACGCATTAAACAGTGCTATACTTATTTTGAATAAGGTACCGTCGAAGTCTGTTGAACAGACTCCATATGAGATATGGACAGGAAGGAAACCAGGTTTCTCTTTCCTGAAGATTTGGGGATGCTGGGCATATGTTAAACGTTTGGAAGGTACCAAACTTGAACCCAAATCTGATAAATGCCTTTTCGTAGGATATCCTAGGGAAACCAAAGGATATTACTTCTATCACCCACAAGAGAACAAAGTATTTGTTGCTCTACAAGCATTTTTCCTTGAGAAGGATTTTATAAATGCAGTGGTAAGTGGGAGGAAAGTAGAACTCGATGAAGATCGTAGTGATACTGTTCCTGGCAATGAATCAACGACGGAACAAGAACAGACCGTCCGGGATGAGTCTGTACCACAAACTTCACATACACAAGGACCGCGTAGGTCGGAGAGAGTCAGAACAGTACCTGAGAGGTATGGGTTCCTGATCTCACCTCATGTAGATATTAATCTTATTGAGGATAATGAGCCGGCTACGTATGAGGAAGCGATACAAAATATCGATTCCGCTTTATGGCAAGAAGCCATGAAGTCCGAGATGGATTCCATGTACGCCAACCAAGTTTGGACACTGGTTGATGCACCAGAAGGCGTAAAGCCTATTGGATGCAGATGGATCTTCAAGAAGAAGACCGACATGGATGGCAACGTACAAACGTACAAAGCTAGGCTTGTAGCGAAGGGGTATCGTCAACAATATGGTATTGATTATGACGAAACCTTCTCACCCGTTGCCATGATTAAATCCATTCGGATAATGCTTGCAATAGCTGCATATTTCGATTACGAGATATGGCAGATGGACGTTAAAACCGCTTTCCTTAACGGAAACCTTTTGGAGGATGTTTATATGCAACAGCCTGACGGTTTTATCGTACCTAGACTTGCAAACAAGGTTTGTAAGTTAAATCGATCCATTTATGGATTGAAGCAAGCATCACGGTCATGGAATCAGCGTTTTGATGAGATCATAAAAGAATATGATTTCGTGCAAAACGCAGATGACCCTTGTGTATACAAGAAGGTTAGTGGGAGAGCACTTACTTTTATTGTCCTTTATGTCGACGACGTATTGCTTATAGGCAATGACATTCCCATGCTAACGTCGGTGAAAGCTTGGCTTTCATTAAAATTCTCCATGAAAGATCTGGGAGAAGCAGCCTTTATTCTTGGAATAAAGATCTACCGGATAGATCTAGAAAGCTGCTTGGACTCTCCCAGAGTACATACATTGATAAAGTGTTGAAGCGATTCAACATGAACAATCCAAGAGGGGATTGGTTCCAATGGTACGTGGTACCTCTCTGTCTAAGGACATGTGTCCTAAGACTCAGGAAGAGAGAGACAACATGAGTCGGATACCGTTCGCCTCGGCAGTCGGATCGATCATGTATGCCATGATATGTACACGACCTGATGTCTCATATGCTTTGAGCATGTGCAGTCGCTATCAGGCCGATCCAGGTGAAGGTCACTGGATAGCAGTTAAGAATATCCTTAAGTATCTTAAACGAACTAAGGATGCTTTCTTAATTTATGGAGGTGGAGAACTTGCGGTATCTGGGTATACCGATGCAAGTTTCCAAACCGACAAGGATGACTACAAGTCGCAATCCGGGTACATTTTTTGTTTGAATAACGGAGCAGTGAGCTGGAAATCTTCCAAGCAAGATACTGTTGCCGATTCAACAACAGAAGCGGAGTACATCGCTGCATCTGAAGCAGCAAAGGAGGCAGTTTGGATCCGAAAGTTCCTAATCGGATTAGGAGTAGTTCCGTTAGCAGCTGAGCCCGTTCCATTGTATTGTGACAATACCGGGGCTATAGCACAGGTAAGGAACCAAGGTCTCATCAACGGTCCAAGCATGTTCTTCGACGTTACCATCTGATTCGGGAGATTATACATCGTGGCGATGTAAAGGTCGAGAAGGTCACATCAGATGACAACATTGCAGATCCGCTGACGAAGGCTGTTCTTCAGCAAGTTTTGAACGACACATACATAGTTCGGGTATTAGATGCTTGAGTGACTGGCTATAGGCCAAGTGGGAGATTGTTAGACATTATGTCCCATAGCGTCACTGTTTGTAAATGATATTGTATTATTGTACAAAATTAACTATGTGATAATGAAATTGCCTTTTGCCGTTTTGTAATATTATTTACTTTGATATATAAATGGCGAAAGTCCATATGATTAATACCGGATTGAGATGATATGAGACAGTATCAATCCATAAAGGTTTAATCATTAAATATCCCTAGTCGGAGTATTATCGAGATCGGACATCGATAATGCGGAATAGACTAGTATTGCGCTTGCGCACGTTGTGAGGGCACAACGGCATAGTTCTCATATATTTAAGTATTGGATACTTATGCAAGTGCGATAGGAGGTTGTGTTTTACCGATGGTACGGAAAACAGCTTCGCTCTGGATAGACCCCGCGGAATCCCATTGGTAGTATGTCTGCGTGTCTATGGGAGGCCGCATCAGGGTAGGTGTATATGGTCTTAACCTGAGACTTACATCGCTAGTACTTGCGACAATCGGTAAACTTTGGTTTGGGTGGTTGGGGACCTTAACGGTTCTGTGTACACCTCTTCTGGGTTTATCGAGAATCGTAGTGTACTGGATGTGATGTCGAGATGGAAGTATCACTTCAGACATATGGAGGTGATGATCACGCAGGACACAGAACTAGTACTCTATAAAGGTTGCAACCACCGGATAATATGACCAGGTCAGGATTGTCCGATTTAAAGAGACTAGTTGCTTGATGTCCGATATATTTCGTTCGTACGGGCAGACACATTTCCAGCCCCAGGCCTAACATGTGATCATCCGATACTGGTTCGATATACGCAATACTATGGTATACTATGCTTGATATAGATTTTATTTTCCTATAAGAATATTTCTGGACAATTGGGTAGGCATGGCGCTTTGCTAGAAGCCAACCTTGTCTTGTGAATCGGTAAAAACGTAGTACGAGGTACGTACGTGTTCGGATAATCCGACGACCGTATTTACTGCCAACATATCCGGAGATCTCTTGGGTCGCTTCCCGAAGATTCACCAATGACGTATGATTCAAACTCGATTAATCTTGGATTAATTACGGAGAGACTTTATCTTGGATAAAGTACTATACATAGAGAGAGAACGATTAATTTGGAATTAATCGTAAAATTATTATATTCGATATAATAATCGAAATTCGATTTCGACGCGAAATTAAAATTAGATTTTAATTCGGGCAAACGAGTTAATTTAGAATTAATTCGTTAGCGACGTAAATAATAATTTCGCTAGGCGCAATTATTTATTTAAATTCGATTTAATTAACGTCGCGACGTAAGTTCGGTATTTCGGAAATATCGAACCCGAATGCGTGAGTGCACGTGGGCCCACTTTCATTTGGAAATGTGTGGGGCCCAGATGACACATGTCATATTATGCATTATTTAACTCTAATGCATTGCATGGAGATAGTGTACAATGCACTCAATGGTTTTGCATGGAAATTGAGTGTTTGACACTCTAAGCCATTGCATGATTTGTGTCATAAGTTTATTATTAATTAATAAATATTATGGCATAAATATAAATTGATTTTTTGTAACAAAAATCATAGAACTCTTCTCTCTCTCACATTGCCGAAACTACATGCAGTTTTGGGCTCTCCATTTCTCATTTTTGTGGCAAGATTTGAAGAAGTTGTGCATTCAAAATCACAACAAAGGCTAGCACCTTCAAGGGATCATACATAGGTGATATGGGAAACTAATCCTTGAGCTTGGGAGGATCAAACAAAGCTTGGAGCTGCACTTTCCACCTTGGCCGAATTCATCACTGCACAAAGGAGAAGTTTTCATTTCATCAACGCATCCGCATTCCGATTTTTGTGAGTATGATTCCGCCATACTTCAATATTGTTCATTCATTTATATATATTTTGTTTGCTCTTGTTGATCTTGGGGCTTGGTAATAGAAACCAACATTTAGCAGTTTGTGAATCCTGTTTAGAAGGGAAAATGACCAAGAGACCTTTTACTGGAAAAGGTATAAGAGCCAGTCAACCACTTGAGCTAATACATTCGGACATTTGCGGACCGATGAATGTAAGACCCTGAGGTGGTTATAAATACTTCGTCATATTTATTGACGATTATTTAAGATATGGGTATGTCTACCTAATGCATCACAAATCAGATACCTTTGAAAAGTTCAAAGAATATCGTGATGAGGTTGAGAACCAATTAGGTAAGACAATCAAAGCTCTACGATCGGATCGTGGAGGGTAATACCTCGACAGAGATTTCGAAGAATTCTTAGTTGAGCATTAGATAGTATCCCAGCTCACAGCGCCTGGAACACCACAATAAAATGGTGTTACAGAGAGGAGAAATCGGACCCTACTAGACATGATAAGATCTATGTTTAGTTATAGCTCACTATCTAGTTTGTTCTGGGGATATGCACTGTAAACTGCAATGCATATCCTTAATGTAGTTCCATCTAAGTCTGTTCCTAAGACTCCCTTAGAGTTGTGGAATGGTCGTAAAACTAGTTTACGACATTTCCCTATATGGGGGTGTCCAGCACATGTGCTGAAGAATAAGACAACAAAGTTGGAGCCACGTTCTCAGGTGTGCCTATTTGTAGGCTATCCTAAGGAGACTAAGGGTGGATTCTTATACAGTCCTGATGATAACAAAGTATTTGTATCGACAAATGCTACGTTTCCAGAGGAGGACTATATGAGAGAGTTCAAGCCTCGAAGTATGTTGTTACTCGAGGAGTTACTTGCTGGTTCAGCTAGCACGCCATCGTTAACGAAAGTTGACAAATACATAGTACCTTCGACATCTGAGAGTCAGATGAAAACTCTTCAGAATGATCTACCGCCTAGACGTAGTGGGAGGGTTGTACGACAACCTAATCGCTACCTTGGGTTTGGAGAGGCACAAGTTGTCGCATCCAGCGATGGCGTAGATGATCCATTGACCTATCATAGTGCAATGAATGATTTTGACAAAGAGGAATGGCTCAAAGCCATGAACCTAGAGATGGAGTCCATGTACTCCAACTCAGTCTGGGATCTTGTAGACCAACCCGATGGGGTGAAACCCATAGGTTGCAAGTGGATCTACAAGCGGAATACGGGATCAGATGGGAGGGTACAGACCTTCAAGGCTAGACTAGTGGCCAAGGGTTATACCCAGAAAGAGGGAGTTGACTATGAGGAAAATTTCTCGCCAGTAGCCATGCTTAAATCCATCTGCACTCTTCTATCCATTGCCGTATATAATGACTATGAAATTTGGCAAATGGATGTCAAGACTGCATTCTTGAATGGCAATCTTGATGAGAGTATCTATATGATACAACCAGAGAGGTTCATCACCCAAGGTCAAGAGCAAAAGGTTTGCAAGCTGTAAAGGTCCATTTATGGCTCAAGCAGCCATCTCGATCTTGGAATAATAGATTTGATACCACGATCAAGTCTTATGACTTTGAGTAGAATGTTGATGAGCCTTGTGTATACAAGCGCGTCATTGATGGGAAAGTGGTTTTTCTTATTTTATACGTCGATGATATTTTACTCATTGGGAATGACGTAAAGATATTATCAGACGTGAAAACCTGGCTAGTTAATCAATTCCAACTGAAAGATTTGGGAGAGGCCAGTTATATTCTCGGGATTTAGATACTTCGGGATCACAAGAAACGACTATTAGCTATGTCTCAGGCATCCTATATCGATAAGATCCTTGTGCGATTTGGGATGCATAATTCCAAGAAAGGCAATCTGCCTTATCGGCATGGAATTCATTTGTCAAAGGAACAGTCTCATAAGACACCTCAAGATGTTGAGGAAATGAGACATATCCCATACGCCTCAAAAATTGGTAGTCTCATGTATGCTATGTTATGCACGAGACCGGACATCTGTTTTGCAGTGGGAGTAGTCAGTAGGTTTCAGTCAAACCCAGGATTGGATCACTGGGTGGTTGTGAAACACATTCTCAAGTATCTTAAGAGAACGAGAGATTATATGCTCATCTATTCCGGTGAGGATATGATCCTAAGGGGATATACAGACTCTGATTTTCAGACAGATGTCGATTCTAGGAAATCCACATCTGGATCAGTGTTCACCCTATATGGTGGGGCCATAATATGGCGGAGTATAAAGCAATCTTGTATTGCTGACTCCACTATGGAGGCTGAATATGTAGCAGCTTGTGAAGTAGCTAAGGAAGCAGTCTGGCTCCGTAAATTATTTGGAGATCTGGAAGTTGTTCCAGATATGGATAGACCACTCACACTCTATTGCGATAATAGTGGTGTGGTGGCAAACTCCAAAGAACCAAGAAGCCACAAGAGGGGAAAGCATATAGAGAGGAAATATCATCTCATCAGTGAGATAGTGCAGAGATGAGACGTTACTGTCACAAAGATTGCATCCGCAGAGAACCTGGCTGATCCGTTTACAAAGACCTTGCCGGCTAAAGTTTTTAAAGGTCACCTAGATGGTCTACGATTACGTGACATGTCCCATTTACTCTAGTGCAAGTGGGAGATTGTTGGAATGTATGCCCTAGAGCTACATGTGATGTAAACGGTTTTATATGTTTTGAAATAAAACGATGCATTATTCATTTATCAAATTATTTGTTTAATTTTCGCATATTATATATCATCTTAAATACCCTAGATTGCTTATGTGCCTTCAGACTTAGTGTATGAGTGCCATACACAAGAGGATTTAAGTCTGAAGTTAGTAATCTTAAATAGTCCATAGAGAGCAAACAAATCGAGTACTTTGTTTGTGGTTTATCTATAGCTGCGGTCCATTCAATATTTGTATGGCGATCTTGATCCAGATAGTCCATGTAGAGACATGAGAATGAAGGCACCTTGTATGATGCGATCATATAGGACTGGACCCGGATGTAAATGACATTCTTATAATATCCGTTAGACTAAGAAAGTCGTTTGGATCTACTAGATGGTTATGTATAGATTGATCTTAATCCTGAGTTTACTATGAACTCCTGCATGGCAGGCTATGTCCTTTGATTTACAAAGGTGAGGTTGGTGTAGCAGTCCCGACCAATAGCTATGTACTTTGGGGACACAGTTTGTTTTGTAGGTGGGAACATTTACATAGACATGAAGTTCACTCCTTCTTGCGAGAAGTAGATGAGTATCTTTCTTAAGGGTTGATTCGGTACTTGAACGATTTGAGCGCTCAAGTCTCTCTATTACGAATAGAAAGATTAAAATTCATAATAGTTATGAATAAATCGTTCATTAGAGAATCAATGGTACTTAAGGTAAAAATAATTAGAGGGGTATAACGGACATTATGACCCGACTCTAATTACGAGATACGCGTGAAGGGTCAATTCATATGTAATGACTATATCGGTGGACACCGACTTAGTTAGGCTTAATATATCATATGCGGCAACGAGAATGCAACTTTGGGTTTTTAGTGGAATAACCCGGAGTTAATAATTCGGAATATTTAATTAAGAGCTTAATTAATATTTTGAGATTATTGGAGCTCGGAACCGTAGGTCCTTTTGGTCCCCGTGCTAGCTCAATATACTATAGCAGATTTAGCATAATTGGATAGCCCAATTATATACTTACAAAAGAATAAATATTATTAATATGATTATAATATTAATTAAGTCACACTTAGAACTATATATTAAAAGGTAATATATGATTAATATAATAAATGATAATTATTTATTGTTAATAATTAAATTATATATGATATAATTTAATGAAGGCTAAACTTGGAAATCCCAAATTTTGGGTTTTTGGAAACCCTTGGCATTAATTTGGAAGTTACACCTTTTTGAAAGG
>SKCR01052462.1:0-18168 GCA_019454045.1 Zanthoxylum bungeanum | reverse complement strand
ATGAATAATACTTTAGGATGAATCTAGAGAATTCTCCAATTCTCTCAATTTTTCCAATATTTTTTTTATTTTAAAAGTTTTACAAATTAGCCATTTAACCCCCTATTATATATAAGGGGTACTATTCCCTAATCACAAAATAAAAAAGAAAAATAAATAAAAGAAGAGAAGAAGAAAAATGTAGAAAATAAAGGAGGAGGAAGAAGAAGAAGAAGAAGAGAGGAAGAAGAATGAGATGAAAGAAAGAACAAGAAACAAAGGCAAGGTACCAAAGCATCAAGCAGATAAGGAGTGTAGCACTCATGGAAAGCTTGAAAGATGAATGAAATCAAGATAAAAAAGGTAAGAACGTAGACCCAAATTCTAAGTTACGAGATTTTGATAAAATGATGTTATGGTAGTTTTATTGGCATGTTAGTAATTGCATTGAGGAAGATAATAAACTAAGAAATTGGTTTTACTGAAGGATGATCAAGAATTAAGAAATATAGGCAATATATTTAAGTTGAGATTATGACATAAAGGATGATTAGATAATGGTATTTGGAGTATGAAGGATGAATGTGATAGTTTAAGGAGTTATTTGTACAAAGTGTTAGTATGGAAGTGTGGGAAGTGTGTTTGGAGCAAGTTAGACATGGAAAGGTTAATTGTAGGCCATGAAACAGGCCTCGCGTCGCGACGCCATGGACCTCGCATCATGATGCGTTCTGGAAATATAAGCCCCAATTTGATTCTGTGTTGTGCGCGTCGCGAAATGAACAAAAAACAGCTCTCTGTTTCGCCCTTCTCCAAGTCATGTCGCGACGCACAAATCTTTGCGTCGCGACACGTGGGCATTTTCTAGGATATTTTTTTTACCAATTCAGTCTCGAATCAGGCTATTAGAGACCACCTAAAGGACTTCTTATCATCTTATATACACGTAAATTACCATGAAATAGTTGAAAACTCCATTGTAATAATAATAGTTTCGAAGCGTATTCTATGATATGCATTCAAACTAAGTTGCCCATTAACGATTATCGCATGAACCATAAATTTTTCCGGCGGAGTGAAGTTATGCCAGCCAAATTCTAAATTTGTAAGTAGAGATTCTCTTTCTAAGTTGATTTTCATTCATAGTATTTTATGTAAAAACTTACTTTTCAGCATATAGCGCGTTAGCCAGATTTATTCCAGTTGTTTTATGAAAAAACATGTTTAAGAAAGATTTGATTTAAAAGCTTGAGTTTTATATTTTCGAGGCATGGGGGAAAACCCACCTCAGTATGTAACTTGTCACAGATATGGAATTGACAGAGAGCACATGTGCACATTTAGAGGACTGGGGGACGGTGATACGTAATGCCCCCAGATCTTTGTTCAAGACTAGGGATAAAAGATACCGCTAAATCCTAGATTCAGAGCTTGGAGGGTAGCATACATCCGCACCCCCAGTTCTAGTTTAGTGACTTGGACGACGACAATACGTAACGCCCCAAGACCACTAGTTTCAGGGACTGGCATGCTTTGGGGGACGGCGATACATAACACCCCAATGTCATGGATTTGTACATCTGGCTCTAGTTAGGCGTATGGCGGGACAGCGATACGTAACGCCCTCTTACGTCAGGTTTTCAGAGATAGAGATCAGTTTTTGGAAAATAGTTTTCAGATACAGATTTCAGAGACAGTTTCAAAGAAAAGGTTTCTAGAAATAAAGTTTTCAGAAAAAACAGTTTATAAAAGATTTCCAGAAAATTAGATTTCAGAAAAGTTTTCCAGAAAGATAGAAGTTGTTTTCATTAATAAAAGAGATTTCAGAAAAGATAAATATGAGACAAGTTAGATTTTAGAACCATGTATTTTTAAAAGCATTTTAGTACCGATTTATAAAACTGTCTACTCACTTAGATCGTTCAAACGATCTAACCTATCCCCCCAGTGTTTCGGTTTTACAGGTTCTTGGAGGATGAGCTCGAGAGGATGGATACTGATTGTAATCCCTAAAGGGTTTGGTCCAC
Organism: Zanthoxylum bungeanum; assembly: GCA_019454045.1. Classification (NCBI taxonomy): domain Eukaryota; kingdom Viridiplantae; phylum Streptophyta; class Magnoliopsida; order Sapindales; family Rutaceae; genus Zanthoxylum; species Zanthoxylum bungeanum. Next base: position 16,162 of record SKCR01052462.1, on the reverse strand, counting down.
CAGGTCGAGTCAGAGTATAGTTCAGACAGTGTCCAAGAATGTCATTTAGTATGAAGTTTATTTAGTAAAGAATATGCATGTAAAGAGTTATAAGTGTTTGTTACTAAAGTTGTAATGTATAGTGAATTTGAGTATTAGTTTGAAAAACATTATGCATTCATGAGATTGAGTTGGGCATCGGTCCCGTCTATTAGTTTATACATAAGATAAGTTTAATATTGTTAGAAAGTTAGAGGGTTAGGGGGATAGTACGACCTATTACTTGCCAGTAGCATCTTCCAGATTTGGGATGTTGCAGAAATTGAACTATCTTACAATCACTCGACTAGCTATTTCCTTTAATATAAGCGTGGTCAGCCAGTTTATACAAACTCCTTGTGAGTCATTGGAATGTTGTTATACGCATTCTTAGATACATAAAAGGAGCATAGGCCAAAGACTATTATATGAAGATAGAGGGAATACTCAGGTTATTGGTTTTTATGATGCAAATTAGGCAAGTTCTCCACTAGATAGACGCCCTACTATTGGACATTATGTTCTAATTGGAAGTAATCTATTATCTTGGAAGAGTGAGAAGCAAGTTGTTGCCAGGTCTAATGCAGAAGTAGAATATCGAACTATCCCTATAACAACATGCGAGTTGGTTGGTTAAAAGAACTATTGCAAGAATTAAAATTTTGAGGAGGCAAGCAAATGAAGCTAATCAGTGACAATCAAGCGACAATGCATATTGCCTCTAATATCGTGTTTCATGAGAGGACCAAACACATAGAAGTAGATTGCCACTTTATTAGAGAGAAAGTTCTGTCGGGATGTATTGCTACTAGTTTCATCAACTCAGAGGTCAATTAGTAGATATATTTACTAAGTCTCTTTGAGGTTCTCGTATTAATTTCATTTGTAGTAAGATTGGTGCATATAATGTTGGGGTTTTGGGCAAAATACCCGGGTTACGCAGCGGAATGCGGGAAAATCAAATTTTTTGATTTCTTTAATTTTTCTTCGGTGATTAAAATACTCAATACTCAAAAACAAAATTTTTAACCAAAAAATCAGAATTTCAATAAATTACCATACAACCCCAAAACTTTACATTTTAATCATTTTAGTCATAAGTTGTTCAAAATAAGCTTAGGTGATTTCCAATCACAAAAAAAATGATTTATACATCAAATATACATTAAAACAGAAATTTGAAAAATTTTCCAGATTTTCTATAATTACGTAAATGCCCCAAATAGTTTGCATTTTGTTCATTTTGGTCCTAATTTGTCAAATACAAGATTAGGTGATATCCAATCACTACCAAAATGATTTGTACATCTTATATACATTAAAATGCAACCTAGAAAAAAAATTTCAGATTTTTTACTTATTGCCGTGAGCCCCAATATTTTACATTTTGATCATTTTGGTCTAAAATTGTCAATTACAAGTTTATGTGTGATTTCCAATCACTACCCAAATAATTTATACATCTCATATATATCAAAAAAAATATATATATATATATATATATATATATATATATGAAAATTCCCAATTTTAGTTTAGGTTTAAAACCTTAATTTCTCAATTAATCAAATTAACCAAAATTAACACAATCCACCACTTTAATCAATCTCTACAACATCAATCAAGTCTCACCACTGTGAAACAACTCAAGAACAATTCTAGGTCATCATTGAGTGGCCTAACAACTTTAGAATGGCAACCAAGCCATCAAATGACCAAAAGTGTGCTTATTAACCATTATTAAGCAAACTTGTTTACATACATGCATGCATCTTTCATTTATGCTTCCAACCAACTTGTTACAAAACTAAGAGAGTAGAGAAACAGAAGAACAATATGTTATAGCCTAAAGCAATAGAAACAATTTCTTAGAAAATGAAAGAATGAAAATACCTTTGATTTCCAAGCTTTTCTTAACTTTTAAGCTTTAGCACTTTGTGTTTTCTCTCTCAAATCTCTTCTTTTGTAATCTTATTTGGCTTAGCATAAAGTGGAGCAAATGAAAAATGAAACCCTTTATATATGTAGGGTTGGCCAAAACCTTGGGTAAAATGTAATTAGAATTTTTTAATTTTTTAATCAAATAAAAGGTAGCAAAATTCAACTTGAACACCATTTCCATAAAGTAAATATACATGTGCACCAATCACATTAATCCAGCTCCAACCATAATCATAATAAAGATAAATGTAATAAATAATTCTAATAATTTAATAATTAAATAATTAGATAATTATCTAAAATAAATATCTAAATATATGTATTATATTTACTTTAAATATTCCATAATACATATATTTGTGACATGTGTCAAATACTTTATTTGACAATTAATTAATGTGTATTTAATAAAATCATGTATTAAATTCAAATACACATTAACTAAGAAATGGCCGAAAAAACCTTTAAACATGTATCTTTTCGTTTAACCGTTAAACGATTTATAAATAATCAATATTATTTATAAAAGTTGCCCTAGTACTCTACGCGTATATTTCATTAGTTAGACTCTCTAGATTCAGGCATATCCATCACGAAATCTAAATCGTGTCAATATCTACCCACCCGTAAATTATGACAACCACGGATAAACTCGTTGAATCATACAGGTCGAGGTCATCACATACGTATAATCCCTCCATCACAAGTATTCAGATTATTCAAGAGATATAGATATTAGCGTCAAATATCTTTAGGTATAATCTCGTCGAGGATTCTATTAGCAATCCCCTAATAGCACTTAGAACTTACTTCTACGGTGTACCACGGGCCTATGGATTTAACATATTACTAATTCCATGTTGAATATCTATGCTATGTACACAGAATTGACGAATCCTATCTGGATACGCATAGGATATCCTGAGGATTAGTCCACACCCAACAAACAGTTGGAGGTCTGATCTAAATAGATCGGTGATGTGAATGCCATCAAAGTGTGGAGGATACCTCCTACATTCACAGTGGTATCTCAAGTCGAATGACCACTATGCTCACTTGACCCGAGAAGATTCCTATTGACGTTGGTGTATCATCTATTAGGAAATCTTAGGTGATTCGTCCATTGTTTATCCAATATAAACACCTACACGTCTATACGAGTCTCCTCAGACTCATGGTTCATTGGGATAAACCATCGGACCAAGTCTTGATATATGACGTGTACTGGTCTTAGTGGATTTTACTAACCGAACTTTGTTAGTAAATCTTGACCAGGAACTTTATTTGATAATATACTTCTAGTATTGACACTTCCCAATATCAATTACAACCTATTTTGTAACTGTGCATTACATTATAAATTATCGGGTCTTTGTCTAATATATACATATCACTAAATCCTATTTAGTTTCAACTAATCATAATTAGATCGAATATGTATATAAAATCAATAATTACTACCATAAATAAGTAATATTATGGAAAATGAATTGTTCTTATTCATGAATCGGACATGAATACGATCCAAATTGGCACTCCGAGCACCAACCCTAATATTTTCTCCCACTTACTCTAGTGCCAATCCATGGTATCATATACACATCTAAGTATGTATCGCATATGCATGGTCTTCAAGAGCTGACCTATCACTCAAGAGGTAGGTAACAACAAGTAAGCCCGCTATAACATATTGAGTTTGTCCAACAAACCCAAAACGTTTCCCTTAACTAGCATCATTCATATTTTGTATAACCTAAGTTATACATCAATATGACTCAGATGCAATATCAATATTGTGCTATAGCTACTGAATTGTCCAAGTATTTAGGGATTAGGTCCAAAATACTATGCAGACAATCGCAAACACAATACCAATATCAAAAACTTCTAATCTATAAGGTCACTTTGCAACTTCACAAGTCAATACTTCATAAGTTACAATTAATTCCACTTACACAATAGAATCATTCGTGACACTCCCACACATCTTTTCTGATTCTTTATGATATAGACCGTCTATCATCATAATTAGACTCAAAACTAATCAGACCCTCGTGATTGCCAGACTATATTCTTCATGAATAAGAAACTTATTCTAATATCTCAAATATAACAAAGAACATGTTTCAGAACACATCCTATAGTCTTAGCGTATAAAAATAGTTAGTAACAATTACGATTAAATTGATGTCTTTTAGTCGTACATATATATTATTCATTACGACATTATCATATGATGCATAAGATTGACTATACATTCTAATCAATTTCTCTTTCGACAAAGAAACCATCCTTTACGAAGGATGAATACTATATAAAAGAGACACACTAACTGTCAATAATTATACCAATTGTCAAACAGTTACATTAACTGTCATACAGATGTCTTGTTGTGTCTTATATTAGATTATATCTAATGCACGACTAATTGGAGTATCTCACAAGTCTCTTAGTTTTATATCATTTATATATTATATATATATATATATATATATATAATATATATCTATATATATATATATATATATATATATATATATATATAACATTATATCAAATATAATAGAGACTATTATCACTGCTTTCACGAAGAAATAAGACTTAGGTAAACCTTTTACCTTATAAACATCTCATTATTACATTAATAATGATAATGTCATTAGGATATAACATTAGAAATAAATTGTATGCTCCCACTAACCCTACTATCACATATTCATTCTCTATACTTTTGATAAAATAAGACAATCTGACTGATATCAAAATTAGAGAACTCAGATTTCCGGAAGGCTCACCTGAGTCTACAATATTCTCTATAAGCTAGTATATCAAACTGTGATCTTAGCAGATAAAAAACTCTAGGGCTATTTCAGAATGAACTCTTCAAACTAAGAAATCATAACAGATCTCTTATCTGAAGAAACCATTCAGAAATGTCACTTTCATTCTTAGCTAAAATATACAGTTTAATATCAACATTAACCAACAAATATTTAATTGTTCAATTAGTGTGATTAGAGACAAGTTTCCTCAGGATCTACAATAGATTCTTGAGTGATGAGTGGAAAATATATTAATATTTACCACCCTTTTACTTAATATTTTGTATGGTTTCTCGAGTTTTATGAACATTTTGATGTGTTTTTTTTTATTTTATAGATAAAATAAAATCGGGACTCAATGGAATCAATCAAGATGAAATATGGAACAAATAAGGGCAAAAATCGGACTTGACATTTGGATTTTGGAGGTTGGAAACTTGAAATGGCGTTCTAACGAAGTATAATTTCGGAAATTTCAACGTTGCACAATTTTCGTATTTTGACCATAATCTTTTACTCCAATATCGGATTAGGGTAATTCAAGTTCCAGATGAAAGAAGACACAAAGATCTACACTTTGATGTTCATAAGAATTTTAAATTCTGAAGTTTTCAAGACCGAAATTGATGAAAAATACAAAGTGTGTTATATGTAAATATTTAAGTCATTATCAAAAACAAAAAAAATGGAAAATGACAATTTACAATTTACAATTGTCAAACTTCCTCTAAACATGCTTGCATGTTTGGTGGAGGATTTGGTGCCATGTTTGGTGGAAGCCTTTATATTTGCCTATAAATAGCATGCCAAATTTAATGTAAAACTCATACTTTCTTCTAGGGATTTTCTCTGGAATACTAAGAAGAGGGTATCTTGTGTGTTAATATAAGTTTTCTTGTATTTAATTTTTAATATATTAATAAAATTTTATTTGTTTTACTTAAAGCATGAGTATTGTAACTTTTTTCTGCTGGGGTGAAAGGTAAAACTTTTATTATAATAATTAATATTAATCTCCCTTATTTATAATATATAAATTATCTTAAAATTTGACTTAATTGGATATCATCTTTATGGTCGGTTGGACTAATTTAATTTGACTAATCCTGACTTAATTGGATACCGCCTTTATGGTCGATTGGATAAATGAAATTTGAACTTAATTGGATACCGCTTATATGGTTGGTTGGTAATTCATGTAAAATTATATATTATAATAATGAGATTTCTAAATTTGAATTAATAAAAGTGGATCCCCTAACCCCAGTATTTTATTTTATTATTTTAACTTTTTAAACTTCAAATTTATTTTATAATGTTTTGTTTATTTATGTCTTTAGTAGTCTTAGATATGTGTCGTAACTAAATACATTATCTAGGGTGTGATATTGTTATAATACTTGAGCGATACGTGCGCTGCGTTACGTGTTGTGTTTACCACCGATCAAGTTTTTGGCGTTGTTGTCGGGGACTTATTTATCTTTTACTATTAATTTTTAGGTTAGATACTTTACTAGTGTCTAATTTATTTTTACTTATTATTTTTGTTTTCTTGTGTTTCAGGTTCTCATACACTACATGAGAAGAAGCAGAAGCTTTGAAATCCATCCGCTTGACCCAGAAATTGAAAGTACTATCAGACAGTTGAGAAGGGAAAAACGAGAAGATCAAGAAGCACTGATCAACATGAACAATCAAGAACCTGAACCCTTGGAAGTTGCACCACCAATTCCCATTCGAGACAGAACAATTCCGGTGGTTGACGGCTTCATATCATGCATTGTACTTCCACCCTTACCAGCAAATGCTTGTGACATTAAAACATGCATTCAGATGATACAGCAATCAGTTCAGTTCGGGGGAAGTGCAACTGAAGATCCCAATGCCCACATCAGGCTCTTCCTGGATATTTGTGGCATATTTAGTTACAACCGAGCGGCAGAGAAGAAGCAATACGTCTGCGTGTGTTCCTATATTCCTTGAAAGACAGAGCTAAGGCTTGGCTCTATTCACTACCAGCAGGTTCCATCACAACTTGGAACACTCTTGCCACCAAATTCCTTACAAAATACTTTCCACCAGCCAGAACAACAAAATTGAGAAATGACATCACATCATTTGTGCAATATGACTTAGAATCTCTCTACGAAGAATGTGAAAGATATAAGGAATTACTCCGAAAATGTCTTCACCATGAAAATTACAAAGTGGCTACAAGTCCAAACCTTCTACAATGGGCTTTCTAGACTAATGAGAACTATAATAGATACTGCTGGTGGAGGAGCATTAATGACAAAAGGAGAAGATCAGGTCTGGGACTTAATTGAAGAATGACCAACAATAATTCCTTGTGGCCAACAGAGGGGATCATTATCCATCGAATAACATGAATCCACGAAGTAGGAACCAACACAGTTGTGAATGCCAAGCTGGATCAGATATGCAAATGTCTGGAAACCTTAGGATGCAGGTTAATGCTGGATCCACAATTCACCATATGGAGAAGCACTAGAGGCATAATCTTACACCCAACATGATGAGACTGTGAACTATATCACTAATTTCAACAGACATGGAAACAATCCTTATTCCAATACCTATAACCCAGGTTGGAGGAATCATCCCAATTTCGCATAGAGCAACACTTCATGCAAATGAACAATCCACCACTCGGATTCCAATAACAGAATAAAAGCTAGGAGTATGAAAAGAACTAGAAATAGCAGAAATGCTTGCCCATATGAAAAAGTGAGAAGTAAAATACGACGCTTTAGCAGGTGTGGTTCGAATCAAGCAGTATCTTTAAAGGAACTAGAGATCAAATGGGACAACTGACCAATTCTTAGAGTTCAGACCACAAGGTACCATTCCTAGCAACACAAAACCAAATCCAAGGAACTGAGGAAATGAGCAATAGCCATCACCTTGAAAAATGGCACTGAAATCAATAAAGATGTTGGAATCAATACATCTATTGAGAATGTTGAAAAAGAAAGCAAAAAGCAATCCGCAGATGGAGGAAAAAGAGGCAAAAGAAAATGATCGAGAAAGATTTACTCCACCTCCACATTTTCCACAGCGTCTCCATACACCAAATTGGACAAATAATTTGCTCGATTCCTGGAAATTTTCAAAAAAGCTGTATATCAACATTCCATTAACAGAAGCGTTGGAGCAGATGCCCAGTTATGTTAAATTCATGAAAGATATTCTGTCACAAACGCGAAGATTGGGAAATTACGAGACTGTAGCAGTGACAGAAGAATGCAGTGCCATCATTCAGAGGAAGCTTCCCCCAAAGTTGAAGGATTTCTGACAGTTTCACCATCCCTTGCACCATAGGAGAACATTACTTCGGTAAGACTTTGTGTGATTTAGGTGCTAGTATTAACTTGATGCCTTTGTCTATTTACATGAAACTATAGCTTGAAGAAGCAAATCTCACCTCAGTCACTCTGTAACTTGCTAACAGATCACTCATATTTCCGATATGGGTAGTGGAAGATGTTCTTGTCAAAGTCGACAAATTCATTTTCTAGCAGATTTCATTGTCTTTGACATTGAGGAAGCCAAAGATGTACCCATCATCCTCGGGAGACCATTCTTGGCTACAGGTCGAACCATCATTGATTATAAAAAGGTGAACTGACCATAAAGGTGTAGGACCAGAAGTAATTGTTGGACAATTATGACCCATAGCATCACTATTTGTACAGAACATGGTGTTGTTGTACAAATTAACTATGAGATAAAGGAAATTGCTCTTTTATCATTTGTAATTGGATTACCGGGATATATAAATGATAAAGTCCATATGATTAGTTCCAAATTAATAAGATATGAGACAGTATTGATCCACTAAGGTGTTAATCATTAAATAATCTCTAGTCGTAGTATTATCGAGATTGGACATCGATAATACGAAATAGACTAGTATTGCACTTATGCGTGTTATGGGAGCATAACGACATAGTTCTCATATACTTGGGTATTGGATACTCATGCAAGTGTAATAGGAGGTTGTGCTTACTGATGGTACAAAAAACCAGCTCGCTCTGGATAGACCCCTCGGATTACATTGGTAATATGACTATGTGTATATGGAAATCCGTATCAGGGTAGGTGTATTTGGTCTTAACCAGAGACTTGCATCACTAATGCTTGCGAGAATTAATATACTTTGGTTTTGGTCGTCGTCCGGGGCTTTAACAGGTTCTGTGTACGCCTCTCTCTGGGTATATTGAGAATCGTAGTGTATGGGTGTGATGTCAGATGGAATTATCACTTCAGTCATATGAAGATGATGATCACGCAGGATACGAAACTGGTACTCTTGTATGCTGCAAGCTATTGGGATAATATGACAAGGTCATGATTAGGGATGGCAGTGGGTAGGGTATGGTGCGGGTTTTCCATTACCAAACCCGCACCCGCATATGTAATAAATTACCAAACCCGCACCATACCCGTTGCGGGTTTTAATTTTCATTACCAAACCCGCACCGCATATAAAAATAAATTACCAAACCCGCATTGGTACCTACAGCGGATTTTTTGCGGGTTTTTAAAATATTGAATTACTTTGTGTTCTTAATAATATAATTTTTTTAATTAAATAATTTATTTTTAATTGCTAGCTGTAGTTTTCACATTTGTTTTTCATTTGACATATACAACATGCAATGTATGTATATAAAGTACATAAATAACATAATGTATGAAATACTCAGTACCATATGTTTATTTTTTCATATAAACATAATTAAAACGAGTTCTTCACTTCATAATTATAATGATCTAAATTAGCCAACTAATCGACAATAAGCTAAAAAGTAATCACCAACCTTTGGTCATATTTTTTATGCTAAGTGTAATGAAAGTGATGCTTACAAGGCTCAAGTGGTGTAAGTGTAATGAATAAGCAGGAAAGCTACTGAAGTTGCAGCAAACACTAGCTTATTTTGCTCATCTCCCGTTTCTGATTATGTGAACTTAATCCAAATTTTGCATTATAATTTTATTAACAAGTATATGATTAAAAAAAACAATAATAGTCATGCAAAAAATCTTCAATTTGGCAGGTGCGGGCTTTGGCTGAGTGAGAGTGTGGAACTATGGATTAGTGTTTTAGGTTTAGGTTTTGTTAGTTGTTTTTATATGAAGGTTTTTTTTTATATTGAAAATATAAATTAATAAAAAATAATATTACGGGTATGCGGATACCCGCAGCGGATACCCGCATTTTTTTTTCTTAAATACAAACCCCCCTCGCACCGCACCCGCGAGCGGGTTCTGCTTTAAATTACCAAACCGCACCGCACCCACTAATATATTTACCAAATCCTACCCATTGCGGGCGGGGGGGTTTTTGCGGGTTGCGGGTTTATGGGTAAAATTGCCATCCCTAGTCATGATATCCGATTATAGAGACTAGTACCAAATATCTGATATATGCTTCGTACGAGGCAGACACAATTCCAGCCCCAGCCAGCAAGATGTGACATTCGATACTGGATTATAATACGCAATACTACGTATACTACGCCTGACAAAGATTACATATTCGTTTACATAATATTTCTGGGAATTGGGTAGGCACGGTGCTTTGCTAGAAGCCAACCATGTCACCGTGAGATTTGACTCGAACAGAAATTAATCTGGGATTAATATGAAAGAGAGAAAATTAATCTGGGATTAATTACGGCAATAATTAATCGGGAATAATTAATTATCAAAAGGGAGAATTAATCTGGGATAATTACGTCGAGAATTTATCTGGGAATAAATTCGTCGAGAAGAGAGAACGTTAATCGGTAAAGTAAATTTGATAGTTAAATTAGATTTTACTATTTAATTATTTAATTAGGCTAAAATAATATATAGAGTTAAATTAGATTTTACTATTTATTTATTAATTAGGCTAAAATAATATATTAGATATATTAATTGAAATTATATTTCAATACGGAATTAAAATTGGATTTTAATTCAGCGAACGAATTAATTTAGAATTAATTCGCGAGCGATTTCCGTAATAATTTTGATAGGCATTATTATTTAATTAAATTAGATTTAATTACGTAGCGACGAAAATTCGTTTATTCGGAATAAATGAAACCGGGCCCGAAGTGTGTTGTGTGAACCACTTGAATTTGAATTTAAAGTGGGTCCCACCAACTTACATCAATGTCACTTTGGTGATGGATGTCTAGTCACCTTAAAGGTGATGGTGGTAGTTTGGCTATAGTGAATGGTTTTCATAAAACCATTTGCTTTTATCCAAGATGGCTTTGGAAACCATATAAAAACACACATTTGTTTTATAAAACAACAACTATTCACTCTCTCTCCATTTTTTCTCTCATTTTGGCCGAAACCTTCAAGCCATGGAATGGAAAATTTCTTTCAAAATTTTATTCATGCTAGCACATAAAGGAGTGAATCAAGGTGATAGGGAAACTCACCCAAGGGTTTAGAACTTCATTCAAAGCTTGGAGCTTCCATGGAAATGCATAAAAAGTCTTGAAACCCATCCGATCAAAGTAAGTTTTTTCGCAACTCTCTTTGATTTATTCGCACTTTAATCATGCTTAGTGATCTTGTGGCATGTCTTGGAGACTAACAATGGTATCAGAGCCATCCTTGATTTTGAATTCTATGGTTCATGGACTTTATTTGGGGTTTTTGTGTTTAGAACAAAATTTCTTCAAATTGATGATTGGTTGAGCTTATATGATGTTGAATTGGATTTGTGCATTGTTGGATTTGTGAAATATTGATTAGATCAAAAATCCTCAAATCCTATAGGTTGGGCCGAATATATACCCTAGATAAGCTCATGGGAATTTTTGAAATTTGACATATTGGATGTGTTGTTGGCATGAAATGTATATTGGATGTTGATTTAATTGGATTGGAATCAAATTGCATAATTATTTCTTGTCAAAATCGTGAGCATGAAGCATGTTATAATGAATTGTTTTGCTTCAATTTTTGTTGGACATGAATTGGAATTAAAGAGCATAATTAATTGGATTAATTAAATATTTTGGAAACATTAGATTAGTTAATTAATTGTGTTAATTACACTTGAATTGAATTAATTTGTGATTTGGAATAATGAGTTAATTTAATTTGTTGTATTTGGGCTTAATGGGCTTGGTTGGGCCAAGTTTGGTTTAGGATAATTGGTTGGATCCAATTGGACCTAAAACCATTTCCATAAAGTCCAAATATGACAATTGGGCCTTTAAATAATTTAATTGGGCCTAATGGGCCTAAATTGATTTTTGGCATAGGGTGATTCCTAATTGGGCCTTGGCATCTTGGGTTTGACCCATAATTGCCAAAGCCCATGCCTAATGAATTAATTAAAAGCTCATTGGACTTTAATTGAATAGTATTTGATACTAATTGGGCCTTTGAGACCCATAAAGATTGGATTTAGAATCCAAGTCTAAAAGACACTATTAAAAGTGTAATTATTTAATTTGGAATTAAATATGAATTAGTATTGAATATAATTTAAATTGGATTTAAAATTATAGTTCGATATAATTCAAGAATATGTACTTTGAGTATTTATTCTTAAATGAGTTGGACTCGCGCAAATCAAATCGTTGTTTGAACATTGGATGGTCATTTATTAAATATTAATTAATTGGATTAGATTGATTGATAACATGCTATGTGAATACTTAGATGTATGTATGAAAAATGTATATCGGATGGATATTAGAAGGGTGAGGGCAATTTTGGATATTGTTGTAATAAATTTAGAATTTATTAAATTGGACCTGGTGTCCAGCCTATTGCCTCTTTTCTCATTGTATTTCTCTTCTCACCTATTCCCCTCAATGTAAATGAGGTTTCTTTAGAAGTGTTATGTAATTGGGTAGAAATAAGAATAGTGCTAGCAGGAGAGAGGAAAGGGAGTAAGGTTGGCAGTTTAGCCCGCGGCCCGGCCGGGGTGGAAAAAGCCCGGGCCGGGCCTTAAAATGAAAGCCCGGCACGGGCCCGGGCCGGGCTTTCCTATTTTGGCCAAAGCCCGGCCCTGCCCGAGCCAAAATTTAAAAAAAAAAAAAAACATAAATATATATATATATATATATATATATAATATGTTTGTATCATTTTTATTTATTTTTAACATTTAAATTGTTAATTTATCAATGAAACTTGTGATTTATTTATAAATTGTCTTTGTATATAGTGAAAATATATTTTATATTATATATTTTAAATTTTTAAATTTTTTTTTAAATTCGGGCCCAAAAAAAAAGCCCGGGCCGGGCTTTTCCCGGGCTTTTTTGTTGGGCCGGCCCATTGCCACCCTTAAAAGGGAGAGATTTGTTCTAGGAAGAATTTGTGAGATATTCATCTGCATATCATTATTAATTTATTTATCGCGCCTTATTATGCTTTTAGAATGCATGCTTAAGGGTGTATGATGAGACCTAATCAAAGATAATTAATTGGTTGCCAATTACGTCAAAAACCCTCAACAAATATTAAGCGATTTCCTTCCATTGAATGATTTTCTCTCAAGATCCAAGATTGGAACTGGTTTGTTGGCCAAAGTCAAGACCTTTGTCCATCGCGGATGTGTTTGAATCATGAAAGCTTTATTCCATATTGTATGTCTTATCCAAGTTGTGATTTGTTGGCCAAAGTCAAGATCACTTCTTGTCCATCGACATCGATTACGAAGCTTTCCAAAGTCAATGGGTCCCGCTTAACTGGAATCATTAAGCTTGTTGTGCCAAAGCCAAGGCTTAGTTGATTCAGAGGAAAAATGTTAGGAAAATATATTGGATATATTGGCATATATATATTGTATATATGTTTCGGACTTGGAGGTCCACCTACTGGATCTATGGATTGGATGAGATCCAATTGATCTTAGAGATCTACCTAGTTAAGTTTCATACGATTTGTTGGCCAAAGTCAAGATTGTGTGTTATTTAACGGGATCCTTGCCCACTAGGAAACTAGGTTTCCCGAGTACTCCACAGAGGGTTAGAGGCTCGCCGAAAAATAGTGGGAGGCAAGTATTAAATTTTCAATTTCGTTTAGATACTTACAAATACGCGCTCATTTTAATTTTTCGTCATTATTTAAATATATATATATATATTAGTTGGACTAATATTTAATTGTTGTTTTAAATTAAACAGTTGGACTGTATTCAAACTACTTCATTTATAGTTGATTATATAATTGGATTATAGTAATCAATATATTTGAATTTAACCGATCAATTGTAGTTGATTATATAGTTAGACTATAGTAATCATTATATTTAATTGTACCCAAAATCGTTGATTAGATAGTTGGACTATTGGAATCAAGATAACTGAAAGATTAGCGCTTAAAACATAATACAAGGTGAAAATGTATTTAAGCGGCTTCAATTTTCAGATTGGGAATAGATCCTCATGATAGTCCTGAGAACTAAGAGGTTACTCTATTTGATAGAGAAACCTCTTGGGCCTGAGCTTGGAGTTGAGCAAATAGTAGATCATGAGCTTTGGAAAACTCATGGTGATTATAACTTTAGTGCTCAATCCTTTATGTTTGATGCAATCACACTTTAATTTTGTCGTCAAAACTAAGGATTAGATCCTTACACTATGATATTGAAATTAAAGGATCTTCATAGATCTATTTTTAGATCTTATAAGTATAAATTGCAAAAGAAGCTCTTTCGCTCGCTTATGTCAGAGGGTACATTTGTCGAACACTAGGTGTCGCAGATGATTGCTGACATCGAATAGCTTAGGTTAGTTGGGCAAAACCTACATGGCTGAAACTACCAAAGATTTGATCTTAGAGTCTCTACCCGAAAGCTAAGGCAGGTTCATTATGAACCAAGAGTAAACTCTTGGAGAGTTGATGGCTATGCACAAGGAGGCAGAGCCAGAGCTTCTAAAAAGGGCAAAGGAAAAATCATCACACTTTTCTAGGAAGAAAAATGACATATCCCAAGATGTCTGCCTGAACTGTGGCAAACGGGGTCACTGGAAGCGTGACTGCCGTATAGACTAGGCAGACATGAAGGAAGTGAAGGCGGGGCAAGGCTCCGACTTCAAGTATGTTTTTCATAAACATGTTCACTACTGGTTTCAATAATTGGACTTTTGATACTAGATGTGGTACATAATATGTATTGATGTGCAGAATCTGCTGATTAGTAGGATACTGACTTCAGTTGAGATCGACCTGTGAGTCGGAAACGGGACGAGAGTCGCTGTTTTAACCATGGAAACCTAAGTTTAGGAACTACCCTTTAGGCATGTACTTAAATTAGGAAATTGTTATAATGTACCTAGTTTGACCAGAAACATTATCTCTATATCTAGTATAACTCGTTGCGGGTATACCTTTATATTCTAGAACACTAAGTGTTTTATTTTATAAAGATGATATTGAGATAAACACATTAGATGTGAATAACAATATTTATATTTAGAATATAAATGAATCTCAAATATATGATATGACAAACAAATAGCTCAAACTGAATTAATCAGATGAGACTCATTTGTGGCATTGTTGTCTGGGACACATTAACAAGACTCGTATATCCACACTTTCGAAGAGTGGGTAATAGGATGGATTTGATTCTATTCAAATGATGTCTATGAATCTAGTTTATTAGGCAAAGTTCCTAAAACACCTTTTACTTGGTAAAAGTGCAAGTGCCACCGATTTGTTAGCCCTCGTTCATAGTGACGTAAGTGGGCCCATGTTTAGCTAGGCTAGAGGTGGACATGAATACTTCGTAACCTTTACGGATGTGGCATCGCGTTACGGTTATGTGTATCTTATGAAACACAAATCGGAAACTTTTGAGTAATTCAAAGAGTTTCGACACGAAGTATAAAACAGATCGGCAAAAGTATTAAAACATCACGATTGGACCATGATGAAAATACTTAAGTAATAAGTTTCTCGATTACTTGAAAGAGTATAGTATTCTTTCAATGTGGACTCTTCACGGAACACCTCAATTTGACGGTGTGTCCGAACAGAGAAACTGAACTTTGTTGGACATGGTAAGGTTAGTGATGAGTCACTTTGAGCTACCAATTTCCTTCTAAGGATATACATTAAACAGTGCAATACTTATTTTGAATAAGGTTCCATGAACATCTGTTAGACAGACTTCATATTAGATATGAACAGGAAAGAAACTGGGCTTCTCATTCCTGAAGATTTGGGTATGCTGGGCATATGTTTGGATGATACCAAACTAGAACCCAAATCGGATAAGTGCCTATTTGTGGGTTATCCTAGGGAAACCAAAGTATAGTACTTATACAACTCACAAGAGAACAATGTAATTGTTGCTCTCCATGCGGTTTTCCTAAGAGGAATAC
>SKCR01052461.1:0-18258 GCA_019454045.1 Zanthoxylum bungeanum | reverse complement strand
AACCAATAGACTTGTCACAATTGATCATAATACTGGACTATTATGGGTCGAATCAAACTCGTCTTTTGTTTCTTTATGTCGTATGCATTCTAATGCACGATATATTTGTCGAATAAAATCATACAATTTCAACTTCAAATTAAGGAAACGAGACAAGTATGAATTTAAACTCTCACACCAAATATCGATGATAATTATATTAAGTAAAATAAAAAATACAAGTAACAAATATAATTTAAAAATTGCTTATCTTATGTAATTAATAAAAATTCTTTTTCATACTCATTAGCTTTCATATTAAATAAAAATTAATTAAGAAAATTAAAAAATTCTCCTCCATGCTCAATAACTTTAGTGAAATTCCGAAATACTATTAATTATAACCAAATTCTCAACATAATTGAATTTATAGGCTCTCAAAATAACTTCAATAATTTCTTCATGCTCATTAAATTTAGTAAATAAATGTGTAATTAACAAAAATATTAAGTAGTTAATTTGATTTCGATTTCGTCGAAAATGATTGGATATACAACCTTTGCCATACCTAATTCTAAGTATATATCAACATTAAGAAATCTCTCTTCATGCTCATTAACTGCAGTAATGAATTAAAAATATAAACGGAAACAATAAGTATACAACTCATGTACATGCTCATTAACATTAACAACTAATTGGTCAAAGAAAATAATAAAACGATTCAGTAACGAGTAAACGTATTCATGATGTAAAATTCGTATTCCATAACTGTAATAAACACTTTAAATCGAATCGACCCATTGATTAAACAAATATATTGTTTGAAACTCACATTCGCTTTAAAGCGAATTGAATCGAATAAATAAACGAAATGCTTACCAAAACTTACATTCGCTTTAAAGCGAATTGAATCGAATAAATAAGCGAATTAAACACGAAATCGAGATCGAATCGAAGTAATAAACATGATATTGAATAATTTGTAATTGTTAGATATAACTAATACATGCAACTTCACACCATCAAAATGTAATTTCACCATTAAGATGCAACTTTCAACCTTAAAAGATGCAACAAATATTTTAAACCACTCAATATTTGTGATAGGGCGCATAACTATGACCGTTGAATATGCAACTTCTACCATCAAACATGCAACTTTCACCAATAAATATGCAATATTTCGAAGATGAAACTTTTAGCAATAAACATGCAAAATGAAACCATTGGACTTGAAATTTTAGCAATAACATGCAATTGCATCTGCCTCGAAAATCCCACCTGCAACTATGACCGTTGAATATGCAACTTCTACCATCAAACATGCAACTTTCACCAACAAATATGAAATATTTCGAATATGAAACTTTTAGCAATAAACATGCAAAATAAAACCATTGGACTTGAAATTTTAGCAATAACATGCAATTGCATCTGCCTCGAAAATCCCACATGCAACTATGACTGTTGAATATGCAACTTCTACAATTAAACTTGCAACTTTGACCAATAAATATGCAATATTTCGAAGATGAAACCTTTAGCAATAAACATGCAAAATGAAACCATTGGACTTGAAATTTTAGCAATAACATGCAATTGCATCTGCCTCGAAAATCGCACTGCAACTATTTCGAAGATGAAACTTTTAGCAATAAACATGCAAAATGAAACCATTGAACTTGAAATTTTAGCAATAACATGCAATTGCATCTGCCTCGAAAATCGCACATGCAACTATGACCGTTAAATATGCAACCTCTACCATCAAACATGAAACTTTCACAAATAAATATGCAATATTTCGAAGATGAAACTTTTAGCAATAAACATGCAAAATGAAACCATTTGGCTTGAAATTTTAGCAATAACATGCAATTGCATCTGCCTCGAAAATCGCACCTGCAACTATGACTCTTAAAAATGCAACCCTACCATCAAACATTAAACTTTCACCAATAAATATGCAATATTTCGAAGATGAAACTTTTAGCAATAAACATGCAAAATGAAATCATTGGACTTGAAATTTTAGCAATAACATGCAATTGCATCTGCCTCGAAAATCGTACCTGCAACTATGACCGTTAAATATGCAACCTCTACCATCAAACATGAAACTTTCACCAATAAACATGCAAAATGAAACCATTGGACTTGAAATTTTAGCAATAACATGCAATTGCATCTGCCTCGAAAATCGCACATGCAACTATGACTGTTAAATATGCAACATCTACCATCAAACATGAAACGTTCACCAATAAATATGCAATATTTCGAAGATGAAACATTTAGCAATAACATGCAAAATGAAACCATTGGAATTGAAATTTTAGCAATAACATGCAATTGCATATTCCTCGAAAATCGCACCTGCAACTATGACCGTTGAATATGCAACTTCTACCATTAAACTTGCAACTTTCACCAATAAATATGCACAAAAAAATTTATATTATTTTATTTTTATCAATATTTTATTAAAATAAATTTTTATATTATTTTTTTTTATCAATATTTTATAAAAAAAAAAAATTTAAAAACTTACAATACATTTTTTTTTTAATTTTTTATCAATATTTTATAATTATTTAATAAAAAATAATTTTTTTTTTTTAGTAACTGGTTGCAACCGGTTGTTGCAACCAATTACTCTTATTATCTTTATTTTTTTAATGCTAACAACCCTTGGGTATCAGATACCCATGGGTATGTTAGCAATGCCCTTTTTTTTTTTTTCTCTTTTGATTGGGTTTGATTGGTGAAACTAAAGACTAGTGATTGGGTTTTATAGGCAGAAGCCAATGGTAGTGGGTCAAATTTAGGTTTGGTGATTTGGGCACAATGTAATAGTTGGCAAAAACTTGCGAACCCTTTTGAGTTTGATTGATATTTGTTAGTTCACCATCCCATGCATTCTTTATTAGAAAATGTCAAATGTAGAAATATGTGTTTGGTTAATGATAATATATTAATATTCATAAACAAGTCAAAAGCATAACTTTATGCTAGCTGCATCAGCTGAGCTGATAAATCAAAAAAATAATGATACACGTATATTTAAACAGCACACTCAAAGATAAATATTATATAAAATAAAAAATAAAAAAAAATTATATGTGTATATTGTATTTTTGGGTGTGTCATTTTAGTGTACATCTAATATTGTTGAATATAAAAATAATAGTGATAGATGTACATTCAAATGATACATCTTATGATCTTTTTTTTTTTTTATAAAGTTGTCACTTCAAGTATGTCTCTAATTGATTTTTTTTTTAATATATAAAATTTACATAATAAGCTTAATTATTGAATTGTTAAATATGTATATATTGTTAAGAGTAAGGATCTTGATGTTATGTTATAATTACTTGGTATACGTATATGTTTAACTTGTTTTCATGCACCGATATTCACACAAATAGATACAATAAATTTAGTTAAGTTGTTGGAACTTGTAAGTGGCTCTTGGATTGAAATCCAACTATCCTATCGATAATTATAAATTTTTTAGAAAGTGATCGTTGTATTTCAATCTAATGACTATCTGTTGAGTAATTCTTTGGTGCAACGGAGGTATGGGTAACGTGGTATTACCAACAAATTAGTAAATGATATGTATGATTTAATATCCACATTTTTAGTTATTTTTAATATTTTAGGACGCGTGATAATAAATTATTAGATTATTGTACGGATGACGTTGTACCTCCGTTGTATTGTAGATTTTCTCTTGTTTGTGAGATCCCGCAACTGATCTTTATTATATACAGACACATATATGTATATGTTGTAAAACGGGAATATTTCACAAGAAACATATCTATAATAGTTGTAGATCTATTTCAGGATGGATCAACTTTTATTAGGTTTTCAATATATGGTCAGCTCGTTTTCAATATGATTCATTAAGATTTTCGTACAAAATAATTGAGTTGTTTCTTTAGAGTTGCTCGTTCCATTAAATATTACATAATTACATGACAGAATTCTGAAACTTTTTCCAAAAGTTTATGTAAAATAGTGATATATATATTTTTTGGAAATGTTGGAAATCCCGCCGTCAAATCACCCGACACGAGATTACCCCGGCTGCCCCAAACTCTTAAAAAAAAATACACCTACTATACTCGAACTCAGAATCTGACAACAAAATCCTAAGTTCTTTTATCACAAATTCACACCCCTTGAATACAATAATACTATAATGCCAACATGTACAACATATTCTTCTTTTCGCTCATCAAATATGAAATGTCACTTTTATCTTGCTACCAATTTAATATATGTGATAGAGCAACATGCTACATATGAAATTAATTAAGACCTTCAAATGAACGTAAAATATGTATCACTCCATTTATTTATAATATAAAAGTAATCCATAAACCAATACGATCCTATGGAGCCAAGCTCATCATGAATCTTAAAAAAAAAAAAAAAGAATACTCAAAGGAGAAACCTCACAAATATGGAAAGACTTAAAAACAAGAGCCACACAAACATAATTAATAAATTAAATATACTTCTGCTGAGAGCCAGAGATGTTAACCAAGCATTGAATGATAATGAAATTTAAGGATTAATGGTTGAGTGGGTTGGGATCTCCTTAGGAAGACTTGGGATGGCTGGCAATGTGGGCTTAGGAAGCTCAGGCAGATGCGGGAAAGTAGGCAATTCAGGTATTTTCGGTAGCTCGGGTTTTGGAATCACAGGTAATTCAGGTACTTTTGGTAATTCAGGTTTTGGAAGCTCAGGCAATTCAGGCTTGGGAGTCTCTGGCAAATCAGGTTTTTTTCGGTGTTCGAGTTTTGGAATCTCCGGCACTTTAGGCTTCGGAACTTCCGGCAACTCAGGTTTTGGAATCTTCGGTAATTCAGGCTTTTGCGGTAGCTCAGTCTTTGGAGTATCTGGTAATTCAGGTTTAGGAATCTCGGGTATCTTGGGCTTTTCTGGTTGGTCAAGCTTTGGAATCTCTGGTAATTTAGGCTTTGGAATTTCGAGTGATTCAGACTTTTTTGGAACATCTGGCAATTCAAATTTCGGTAATGGTGGCAATTCAACCTTAGGTTTTTCTGGCAATGAAGATTCGAGAAGATGACGAGCTCCGACCAACTCAATTGTATAGCCTATTGACGACAAAGTGATCAACAATAGTGGTAAAAAAAGGGACGGGAAAGAGAGAGATGCCATGGTTGAAGTATTGGCAAATAAAAGAGATGAAAGATAAATTGTATTGTAGCAACCACTAGAAAATGAAATAGATCAATTGTTTGTGTATTTGATTTTCAGGTGTTACAAGGCTTTTATAGATGTGGGAAGTGTAGAATGGAGTTTCAAGCTTGGGTTGGTATGACCAAAATACAAAATAAATTAATAAATAAAGGCTTCTTAGGTTGGTACTTGTTAAGAAATTTTTGTCTTGTTAGTTCATCAACCTCTCACTTCCATCATAACTATTGCCATTTTGTCCAATGAATTTTTATCTTATGGAATGATTTATCATCTTTTCATCTAATCAAGGGGTCGGTCTCCAAAAGATTTTATTCAATATTTTCCATTTTTGTTTTAAATTGATATAATTAAATCATATGATATCTCTATTTAGTAAGTTTCACTGAATCTTGTTGATTCAACAGTAGAATATTTTAGCATTGATAGCTTCCCTTTCCGACAACAACTAAATCTTGTTCATCATCTCATGCAATTTTTGAAATGTGGTGTGGTTGGTTAAATATCGATTTCGATTATGTGTTATACTATACTTAGTGTTACGTTTTTTTATTGAAATTTCATTCCAGTACACTTAAACAACAATAACTATACTCAAGAGAGTAGTGAATTAGGTACATGATAAAAATTACGGAATTAAAAATTCTTTATGATTTTAAGCCACTTAATTAGTAATTTACTAATTAAATTAATGTTCAATTTCTATAATTAATAAACTCAACAATTAATTCCCAAATGCACGTTTTGCTGAGAATATGGAAATACAATATGAAACTTGCGATAAATAAAATAGTAAGGGATAAGAAATTGACACTTTAATTTATAGTGGTTCGACCAACTCTTTGCCTACGTCCACTCCTACAAGCCACACTTGAAGCTTCCACTATGTAAATTGAATCCACAACTTACACTAAGAGTTTTATGTGGCTCACTCACAAATCAAGAGTTTGTTCGTAAGTTCACTCCAGACATTTACATAAGAGTTTTATACCTAGGCTTAATCCAAACCTTTACACCCAAGAGATTTTCTCACAAGACTTCTCTTACACCTTTTACAAAAAAATATCGATTCCACGAGAACTTAATTTCTACGAATATTAATTATTGACGCTATTTATTTACATGTATCTAATTGGAGTTGGAAGGGATTGTTCGCTGGTTGAAGTTGGATTTGATTAAAATAAATAAATACAAATACAAAATAAAACAAATGAAATTAATAATAAGGAAAATATATAGGGTTGTGAATCCGCCCAATATTATTCTAATGATGAATTGATTCTCCTATATATGTGTAATATATTATTTATTAACCTGGAACACAAAGATATGCAGAAGCCTCTTCCGATGGTCGAATGCAAACACCCAAAGTAACCCAATTAACTATATTCATGTTAACTAAGTTACCCGAATTCATTAAGGTCAAGTTCCAATTATGGCTACCCACGCCCGACAGGTGTATTCCTATCCTGGAAGGAAATCTCTAAGATGTGAGATCGTGAGCTATTGAATCTAAGGCCGAAAGCTAAAATCCTTTCCAAGTTCATTTTAAGTTTACCACATCAATCTTATTGGTGATCAGGCAACAAGAAGCATTAAGATTAAGATTCAATAAACAAGCCAAAATACCACACATGATATACGACAGTCAATTATGAAACTCGTGAATATTGTGCTTCATCACTTCCATAGATTACAAATAAAAGTCGGGGTTGGGATACCTTTAATATTTCAAAACTAGAAATCTCTCTTATTATAATATATAAATGTTCATTATATTACCAACCGACCATATAGGCGGTATCCAATTAAGTCATGTTTTAATTATTCCAACCGACCATAAATGCGGTATCCAATTAAGTCAAGTTAAAATTAATTTAATTAAGTCCAACCGACCATAAAGACGATATCCAATTAAGTCAAGTTTTAAGATTTATAAACTAAGGGAGATTAATCTAAATTATCATAATAAAAGTTGCATCATTCCTCCAGCGGAAATTAACTACAAGACATAAAAGAAAGATAAAACAAAAAAACAAACTATTATTACTACTAAAAATAAAAATATATTATTATAAATATATACAAACAATATACAATCCTCAGTTCCTTATTAAGAAAGCTAATGAAGTATGAAAATTCTAAATGAAATCAGCTTCAATTTATAGGTAAAATTCTGCCTTGCGCGTCGAGACGACGCGCTATAGTAGAAAATGTGTGTCGGCAGACTGAATTATTGGCTCGGCGTCACGACGTGTGAAGGCTTGGGCATCGTGACATGTGCTAAAGTTGAAAACGTGTGTCGGCAGGCTGCATAATTGAGTCGCGTCGCGGCACAGAGAATGTTGTGCGTCGTGACGCGCTTAGTGAAATTCCATTTTTGCCATTTTTTTCCGTTTTTCATCGTTTTAGCCCCGAGTTGATTCCATTGAGTCCCAATATTATTTTCTGCAAAATAAATAAAAATATATCAAAATATTCATCAAACTCGAGAAATCATACAAAATATTAGGTCAAATGGGAGTAAATAAGTAAATATTGATATAATTTGCGCTCATCATGTAGTTGTTAGGGTTGGTGCTCTGAGCGCCAATCCGAATCGTATTTATGTCCGATCATGAATACGAGCAATACATTTTTCCATAATATTACTATTTTAAGTGGTAGCACCTCTTGTCTTTTATACGTATTCGATCTAATTTGGATTAGATTGATTAGATTAAAACTAAATCTGGTTTAGTGATATGTATATATATTAGACAAAGACCCCATGATTTACAACGTAGTGCGCAGTTACAACATAGTTTGTAATTGACATTGGGAAGTGTTACTATAAGTTGTATATCCTTAAATTTAGTTCACGGTCAAGATTTACTTACACAGGTCGGCTAGTAAAATCCGACGAGACTAGTACATGTCGTATATCGGACTTGGTCTGATGGTTTATCCCAATGAACCATGAGTCTTGGGAGACTCGTATAGACATGTAAGTGTTTATTTGATAAAACACTGAACGATTCACCGAAGATTTCATAATAGATGGTACACCAACGTCAATATGAATTTTCTCGGGTTGAGTAACATAGTGTACGGGCCAAATTTGGGCCCATGGATAAAATCGACATTTACCTCAAAGACCAACCACTAAACCAAGAGCCCATTAGTAGATCCAGCCCACAAGCAAAAATGTCATACAAGGAAACTCCACGGGCCGCCTCATGGGCCCAAACTCGTTAACATGTAGATAACCAACAGACACCGGTTACAAAAATCAAGAAAGAATCTGAATTCATAAACATCACCATGAAGTTGACGGTTTTGAGGGACAGACACGATCGTCAATTATCAGACATAAATCACCTGAATTAAACCATCATTAACAACGACTCCAACGGGCAGAATAGGGACCCCACATCAGGGAACCTATAAAATAAGAAGACAAGGCAATAGAGAGGAGATATTCTTGAGACTACTCTTATCACCTAGACACTAATCCAATATTCCGCCCTCACGGCAAACAATATGTGGTTGAGGTACTCCATATACCTTAATCATTTCATCTTGACCTCATTCATCTTTAGGCTAACTTGAGCGTCCGAGTGCCTACGGCTTCCACCACACTGGTGGGCAGTAACCTCCTATTTTGCTCTACTCTTGTTTTTCAGGTTCGTTCGTGCCCCCCAACTCACTTTCTCGATTGTGGACCTCGACCGAAATCAGTCGCCACAATTTGGCGCCCACCGTGGGGCAACGAGCGAATTCGCAAAAGTTAGACACACCAACAAAACAGTCTGAAAATGTCTCAAGCAATGAACAAACCCTGGATCCCTTGATGGCACAACTTGCCATGCTCCAAGAACGACTGTAAGCCCTTGAAGAAGAGAATCTAACGATGCGAAACTCCAACAAAAGTCTACAAAAAAAAACTGGAGCAGTTATCATCCAATCCCCAGCATAACACTCAAGGCCAAACCAACAATCCAGACGACCGAAGCAATCCAACAATCTCGCCCATGTCGGATGGGCCAAATAACAATCACCAACATACTTCGCATGACCCGAACCCTCTCATCGATCCATCCTAACAAATCGCTACCTATATCAGAAGGGAAATGATTGAATTTAAGGAAGCAATAATGTCGAGACTACCAGGGGTAAGACTGCCAGTAAGGAAGAGTAGGGCCGGAGCAATCTCTGATACCCAGTTTGTGGAGTCAATTGTTGCTGTTGAATTGCCCCTGAAATTTAGCCCACCCGAAATGAAGCAATATGATGGGTCCGCCGATCCAGAGGACCACATAATACATTACATGTACAAGATGATGTCAACCGACTTGTCCCAAAGTCAGTGGGAGGCTGGAATGTGTAGATACTTTGGGGAGACATTGGCGGGACCTGCCCTTACCTGGTTCATTAACCTACCCTACAGGTTGATCGAGTCCTACCAGGAGCTGGCTGACAAGTTCGTGCAACACTTTGCAAGTTCATGCAAATTAGAAAAGACTTCAGACGACCTTAATTCTATACATGAGAGAAGATGAGAGTCATTACAGAGCTACGTGGCCCGGTTCAACGGGAAAGAATTACAATCCCGGATCTCCACCAGCCTACAGCGGTCGAAGCCTTTCGGAATGGACTACTTTATGATAGTGGGCTCTACAAGAAATTGACAAAGTTTGGTGGTGCTACACCATGAACCAGGTCATGGCACGGGCCCAGGTAGAAATAAGGTGGGAAGGGAAGAAGATAAAAGAAATAAAATAAGGGAAGATGTTACGAATGCACGAGTGGACCGAAGGCCTGTTGCTCTCAGGCGACACGATATGGATATTCACTCTCACAAGGAATGGAGGAGCCAACCAAGAGGAGAGCGACGACCTTTCTACAAAAGTATTGACAGACGACCAAGGCCATACAAAAGTATGGAGGAGCTGCCAACAAGCAAACCCAGGCTTCCGGACTACAACTTTACTATTTCTCCCGGAAAACTGGTCTCTGTGCTTAAGAAGATGGGGAATGAAGTAAAGTGGCCTCCACGCTTCAGGGACAATTCAACCAAAAATGACACTAGGAAGTGGTGTGAATTCCACAGGGACTATGGTCATACGACAGCGGAATGTGTAGCTTTGAGGTTAGAAGTTCTGGAGCTACTAAACAATGGTTTCCTGAGGGATTTGCTCACTGATAAAGGGAAAGCAACCCTGGCGCGAAGGGACAAGAGAGATGGTCAAAGAGAAATTCCAACCCCACCACCCCAATTAATAACACCGTTAATGTCATTTCAGGAGGATCGAGAATCAGTGGAGCAACATATTCAGCAGCTAAACGACATTCAAGGGCTCTAGCAAATAATACTTCACATACCTCGTTGTCTGTGGAGAGAGTCTTCACGGATTTGATGATAGAGTTTCCAGACGACGGGGATTCACACAATTTAAATCCACACCATGACGCTTTAGTTATTTCCTTGCAGGTGGCCAACTTTATGATCAAACGAGTACTGGTCGACACTGGCTCCTCAGCTAATATAATTTTCGCTAGTGCCCTTGCTGACATGGGGGCCGAGTTGGATAAAATAAACCGACGGACGACAGTACTGATCGGGTTTAGCGAAGAGCAAAAATTCACCATGGGGGAAATATCACTCCCAGTCTACGTAGCCGAAGTCAACAGAATGACCACATTTCTGGTCTTGGAAAGCCCTTCAGCCTACAATTTGATCATGGGCAGACCTTGGATTCACGACATGAGGGCGGTGTCGTCTACTTACCATCAAGTAATAAAATTCCATACCAAGTGGGGGGTTCAAGAAATTAAAGATGATAGATTGGTGTCAACAAGCTGCTACCAGACGACTTTGAAGGCTAAAACCGAGTCAGCATAGCAATTACTGACTGGGCCTCGTGCTCCTGAGCCGACTCTACCAAATATAGAGAAGCTTGACGAGGTCCAGATTCACTCACAGTTTACAGATCACAAGGCATTAGTTGGAGCTGACTTAGATCCCAAACTAAGAGCCGACCTAGTTGAATTCTTGAAGAGGCGACACGACAATTTTGCATGGTCTCACAAAGATATGATTGGAATCGATCCGCAGCTCATTACTCACGAATTGCATGTGGATCCAGACCACACCCCGGTTAGGCAGAAAGAAAGAAGACAGTTCGCCCCTGAAAGGAACCGAATCATTGATGAAGAGATTCAGAAGTTATTGCAGAACTGAGCAGTTAAAGAAGTACAGTTTCCGGAGTGGCTTGCGAATGTTGTAGTTGTGAAGAAAAAGAATGGAAAGTGGAGAGTCTGCATCGACTTTACGGATTTGAACAAAGCTTGTCCAAAGGACTCGTTCCCACTGCCTCATATTGATTCAATGGTCGACGCAACAACAGGGCATGCGTTATTAAGCTTTATGGATGCGTATTCAGGCTACAACCAGATCCTCATGCATCCTGACGATCAAGAGAAGACAACCTTTGTCATAAACCGAGGGATTTTTTGTTACAAGGTCATGCCATTCGGCTTAAAAAATACTGGAGCAACATACCAATGACTGGTCAACTAGATGTTCGACAATCAAATTGGGAAGACAGTGGAGGTTTACATAGACGACATGCTGGTGAAGTCCATCAAATCGGAGCAACACCTTAATCATCTGGAAGAAGCCTTCGACATCATGGACATGTACGGAATGAAATTGAATCCTACTAAGTGTGCATTTGGTGTCACATCAGGGAAATTCTTGGGGTACGTATTCACTCGACGAGGAATAGAAGCGAATCCAGACCAGATTAGATCAATTCTCAACATTCCATCTCCTTCTAGCCCGAAGGAAGTCATGCGGCTGACTGGGAGGATCGCCTCGTTAAACAGGTTCATCTCCAAATCCACAGATAAGAGTTTTTTGTTCTTTTCAGCTTTGAAAAAGGCAAACAGCTTTGAGTGGACTCCTACTTGTGAGGAAGCGCTGAAAGGACTCAAACAGTACCTCACTACACCTCTCTTGTTGTCGAAACCACACGACAATGAGAGGCTCTACCTCTATTTGGGAGTTTCAGAACACGCGGTTAGCAGAGGCTTAGTGAGTGAGGAGTCAGGAACACAACAACCAGTCTACTACGTAAGCAAAGCATTGTTGGGAGCAGAATCACGCTACCCGTTAATGGAGAAATTGGTTTTCGCCCTTGTTACGGCCGCAAGAAAACTCAGACCTTACTTTCAAGGACACCCGATCACGGTATACATGACGTATCCATTAAGAAGCATACTCCATAAACCAGAATTGTCAGGAAGATTGATGAAGTGGGCAATTGAACTTGGGGAACACGACATAACTTACCAGCCTAAGATCGCCATAAAATCTCAAGCGCTGGCAGATTTTGTGGCCGACTTCGCTCCCGATCTCCTTGCAGTGGCTGAAACTGAGATCAACTCCATCCAGCCGACAATACCTTGTAAGTTAGCAGTCGACGGGTCCAGCAACAAAAAAGGGCTGCGGTCTTGGAATGATGATAACTACCCCGACATGTGACACTTTGCAACAGGCAATCAAATGCGGTTTTAGAGTTACCAACAACGAAGCATAGTACGAGGCATTAATCGCAGGATTATTATTAGCTAAAGAACTGGGAGCCAGGGAGATAGAAGTGAAATCCGACTCTCAATTGATAGTCAACCAGATCGAAGGATCTTATCATACCAGAGGTCAAGCGATGGCATCCTACTTAGAAAAGGTAAATGATATACGGTCGACATTTGAGAAATTTTCCATAACCCAAGTCCCAAGAAGCGAAAATTCCCAGGCAAATACATCGGCAACCCTCGGATCGACAAGCGAGGGGGACAAACCTCGAACAATACCTGTAGTACATTTGAGCTGGCCGGCAATTTGGAAGGAAGAAACAGCTATTGCAGCGGTCAATTCGGTCGACACTTGGATGACGCATATAGTCGAGTATTTACAAAAAGGCTCGCTTCCAAAAGACAAAGTGCAAGCCAGAAAAATCCAGAGACAGTCTGCGAGGTTCGTTGTGTTCAATGGTAAGTTGCTAAGAAGATCTTTCACATGACCTTATTTGAAGTGCCTAACACACGACGAAGCACATCATGTGTTGACAGAGTTGCATGAAGGGGGAATGTGGGAACCATTCTGGTGGCAGGAGTCTGGCTCTTCGAGCGCATTCGACAGGGTATTATTGGCCGACAATGAGAATTGACTCCACATAATTCACTAAAAAGTACGACAAGTGCCAGAGATTTGCACCAGTTCCTCATCTTCCACCAGAGAAACTACATCCCATTATATCTCCATGGACGTTTATGAAGTGGGGAATGGACATAGTAGGAAAACTCACAACCGCGCCTGGCCAACGAGTCTACATGCTTGTGATGACAGATTATTACTCAAAGTGGATAGAAGCTGAAGCATTCGCTAGAGTATGCGACAAAGAAGCTCAAACATTCGTATGAAAGAACATCATTTGTCGATTCGGAATACCAAGAGAAATTATGACTGACAATGGCTCTCAATTCATCAGCCATCACTTTCAAAACTTTTACAGGAACTGGGGCATAAAATTGAACTTTTCGACACCACGCTTTCCACAAGAGAACGGTCAGGCCGAATCGTCCAACAAGACGATCATGAACACTTTGAAGAAGAGGTTGGAGAAGACTAAGGGCGCTTGGGCGGATGAACTTCCAGGAGTGTTGTGGTCATACAGGACAACGGTGAGGTCTTCGACAGGCGAAACGCCTTTCGCATTAGCATTTGGAACGGAAGCAGTAATTCCAACTGAAGAAGTCATCCCTTCCCCACGCTACCAATGGCTCAACGAAGAAAACAATCAACGACTGATGAATTTCAATCTCGACACGATTGATGAGACAATGGACAGAGCTTCCATTCGACTGGCCGCTTATCAACAAATGATGGCCAGATACTTTGACAAAAACGTCAGGAGTATGACTTTCAAGGCTGGAGATTGGGTTATACGGATAGTGTTCCAGAACACCAAGGAAATTGGAGACGATAAGTTGGGTCCAAATTGGGAAGGCCCTTACCTCGTCACGAAAGTTGTCGGGAAAGGAGCCTACAAGCTATAGACTATGGAGGGGACTCTAGTGCGCAACAGTTGGAACGCGGTGCACCTTAAGCGATTCATCCGGTAACACTTATATTTGTCGTTTGTTTGTTGGCAATTATATTTTCTGATAGTAGTTGCAAGAATGAAATAAGGAAATTTGTAGAAGTCGTTCGACTATTGCAATAAAAGATTGTTTATTGAAATTCGACATATGTACACAATATTAAATATCGTTCATTAAAATATCGTTCGACATATTTGACACTTATACACAACTTTGATTGTTCAAAATACGGCTTTCCGCCTTCCTATCAGACCATTGATTCAAACTTCATACAAAATGTTCAAAGATTTCAAACCATTAAACTTCTAAGACATTGTCTGGTGCTTCATCTGTAGCCATATGAAGAATGGCAGGAACATCTTCTTGCGTCTCGACAGCTTCCGGACCAACATCTTCCCCCTCTAAATGTTTTTCGACCTTTTCCATTTCAGCAACATCAAGTGCATCCGTCTCCACCTCATCCTTCTTCGACTCGACCTCCAGCCCTTTCTCTTCACCATCGTCTGCCATCGACGAAGAGATACCGGTTTCACGTCTTTCATATTCTCTAATCCACTTCTCAGGCTTCCAGTCTACGTGTTTTCCAGCTACAAATTCCCTCATTAAATCATATATATTTCTCATCATGGAGTCGATGGCAATGTCCTCCATTTGCTCTAACAATAATTCCTTTTCTTTCTTTATGTTCTCGAAACCTTATTTGTAGCTGTCGATTGTCAGGTCGGCCGTTTCTTTCTCCAACCTTAAATCAGCTTTAACCTCCTTCAGTTCCTTCTCAAGTCCTCTTCCTTCCTTTGAGAAGTGACCGGCCCCCGGACTTCAGATCTGACGACTCCTTCCTGACCACCGACAATGATTTCTCCAGCTCCTTAATCCTCCTCTGATTGGATTCCACATTCTTTCGCATGAATAGACTACATTCCAGTGCCTGAAAAAGTCGAAGTCAGAACACCATTCGACCAAAAAAAAAATCAGTAGCTCTACTCACTTGATAATTTAATGCGATGGCTTTCTTCATAGCCTCTTCTGGGCCAATTTGTGCCACCCTTACTTCATCCCCCTCAAAAAGAAGCCCTTCCACGAAAGAATCAATGCTTGAAGGGTCGGAAATTGCAGTCGACTCTCGTGGAACCTTTAAGATGAGGTTATCAGAGTCTTCTTCCACTTCCGCTTCAGCGATATACTTCATTTTATTCCCCGCAGAAATCGTTGCAGTCGACTTCACTGCTGCACCCTCACTCGAAACCACTTCCCTTTTGTAGGCACTGCATTTTTACACATAAGTCCCTATGATGAGTCTCATTTTGGAGACACTACCTTTTAAGTCACGGAGGTCACGGGAAACGAACATCGGAAGGGGAAATTCAGAATAAACAAGGTTCACTGTTTTCGTTCGTGCTGCGTTCGTGTTTACGTTCGAACGTCAAACGGATTGCGGGCGTTCGTGCCGCGTTCGAGGAAGCGTTCGAACGGTGTCGGTAACTCTGGTTTTGCTGCTAGCCTCACATCCAGCCCAATTAGCCCCCCAAAGCCCATAAAACACATCCCATATTAAATAATAAATATTAATTAAAACATTAACTAAATAATATAATAATTAAATTAATTAAATGATTAAATAAAACATATACCAA
This sequence comes from Zanthoxylum bungeanum, assembly GCA_019454045.1. Lineage (NCBI taxonomy): Eukaryota > Viridiplantae > Streptophyta > Magnoliopsida > Sapindales > Rutaceae > Zanthoxylum > Zanthoxylum bungeanum. The sequence goes on along the minus strand of SKCR01052461.1, from coordinate 2,257 downwards.
ACATAAAATAAACAATTACCAACTTAAACTAAAATCATGCCTAAATTAAACAAATCACATACTAATCAAAATATAATAATCATGCCTAATTAAAATCAATCAACCAATTATATTCCCAATCTAATAAGATTATTCTCAAACTTAAAATATTGTATTCCTAATCCAGCCAATCAAATATTCAACCTTCCCTATCTAGCCAAGATTTGTCCCCCCAATCTTTGACTTCCCTTAACCAAACCAAATCAAATCTCTTGCTTCCCTTATCCAACACCAAATCAAATCCCTCTTTAAATTAGCCTAACCCTTTGCCTATAAAAAGAACCATTCACCAACCTTCTCAACCTTAGCTACTAGCTAGTCCCTAACTCATACACAACACACATAAAAAATTACAGGAAGACACCCAAAACAGTAAGTAAAAGATAAGAGGAAACGGCAGCGAAACCACAAGGAAACAATAGCAAAAGACGAAGAACGACGACTCAAAACAGTAAAGACAACGAACGAGAACAGTGAACCAGTGAACCGGGAGAGTTGCGGAGCATCCACCCTTCCGACGATCGTGTACCGTACATCCGAGAGGTGATTTAAAAGGTTAGACCTGAGGGTACCTTTTCATTAGTTTATATTCGTTTTTTTTTATTATTATTGAATTCTATGCGCATGAGAGTCGTTTATGGATGCATGTTGTGTCTTGAATGAAATGGAAGAGTGTCGTCTCTTGTGGTATATAGGATGGAAACCCAGACGTAAATTCCGTAGCCGAATCCGAATGGACGGTAGTGCGGTCTGTACATGGGACACAACTCCACGTACCACTTGAGTAAACGGCACATTCTCTTGTGTGGCGTTGCTTTGGTTTATTTATTTCTTGTCATTTAAATTCTGTATGTTGCTTATTCCCATATGATATGATCGAGCGCATGGGCTTAGTAAGTGCGATGAAAGGTTCCCTAATTGGAGGGGTTAAAATCCTTCACCACGACGCTTTGCCGCACCGATTGATGTGTGTTCGGTTGAATGCGAGATACGTTCAATCGAGCATACCTAGTTTGATATGATTGTCTTTATTTTCGTATGCATGATTCAACCGAGCGCATGGGTTTAGTAAGTGCGATGTGAGATCCCCTATGGGGAGGGGCCCAAACCCTTTACCACGATGCTTTGCCGCGTCGGTTGATGTGTGTTCGGTTGGATGCAAGACACGTTCAATCGGATATACTTAGAATAATATGATTGTCTTTATGTCTGTATGCATGATGTGATGTGACGCGCATGGGCTTAGTATGATGGTCTAAAGGTCATCTCTTGAGAGATCAAGAGCCCCAAAAGGCCACCTTACGGCAGTACTTCGCCGCGCCCCTTTATTTTGTTGTTTATGTATTGCGTCTCATTTCATGCATCAGGTCTGTTCCCGTTCGAACGCGTTTACGAACGCAACTCGAACGCGCATGCATTTTTGCCTTATCATGCATCAGGTCTCATTTCCGTTCGAACGTGTTTACGAACGCCATACGAACGTGAGCATTCTGTTTCATTTCCGTTCGAACGCGTTATCAAACGCCATACGAACGCGAGCATCTTGTTTCATTTCTGTTCGAACGCGTTATCAAACGCCATACGAACGCGAACCTTATGTTTACCGTTCGAACGCGTTTACGAACGCTACACGAACGCGCACACACTGAACTGAGTCTGTCTTATCATATTCATGCATAATTGCCTATTGGTTGATCTTTCTTGTGTTATATAGCCAACTGTATTATTTGTATTCAAGCATGATTAGGCTGTTAGCATGTTATTTGGTTAATAGGTTCATGAGATAATACTCAAGCATGATTATGTTGTTCTTAGTTTTCCATATCATAGGATTGAAATATGTTCATGAGATTGCCATGTGATGTTGCTGTTGTGATGAACTTGTTGATGTATGCATATGAATTTAGAAGCATGATATCTTTGGAAATAAATGTTATTTAAGCCTGGTTAAATTATCACATAAATCCTTTTATTACAAGTGACATAAGTAAGAGACCATTCCGAACCCAACGGTTTGAGGTCTTCCCTTGCGAGGGGTGAGTGCGCCTTAAATCTTTTTCCCGGTTCACACCGGGTGGCGACTCCATTACTCTCCGGTTTAGTCCCCCGTGGCTACTCCGTACTCCGACCGGGCCGCGAGCCCGGGACAGCATGTGTCGCCCCGGATTTCTGTGTTCCCACACCTTTGTTGAGGGCCAGCTTCTTTTTCAGCTTTTTC
>SKCR01052460.1:0-18319 GCA_019454045.1 Zanthoxylum bungeanum | reverse complement strand
TGAAGATTCCAATGGATTGAATCCAGTGTTGGTATCATATATTGTATAGAGGTCTGAGGTTTCAGCTCAGTGTTTCAGTAAACGTTCTACAGTTCACAGTTAGCTAATGCTTGCGTTTTAGCTCACATAATCCATATGAAGTAACCAGCCATAGTTTAAGCTGACTAAACCACCATGAGTTTGGGATGGCATTAGCAGTGGGTTTGGGTGGTTAGTTCCGGTTAAGAGAAATTTGATGTTGTTAGTAGATAAAGTATAACTATAGTGTGGAAAAAGAGTATGTATGTATGTGGTTGAATATTTCCATATTTGTGTATATTTACATATAGCTGATTTCTATTTAAGTTCTTATTGTTACTTGATATATTTACATAAGACATGAGTTACTTACTGTGCTTTATAGCTCATACCTCATCAGTTTGCTAATTTTACAGGTTCACATTGGACTTAAAGAGCTAGTAGATTACTAGAGATGTCGTGAAGACAACGGATCACCCCGGTGCAGTCATCAAGTCTATCTTGAGTCGTTGTATGGTTCTGGAATGTGTAATGGGCTCCAACAGTTTTAGTTTTATTTATTTGTATCATATGTATAATTTTAAATCGTACTGAGCATGTAGTTGTTTGTAGTTATTTATCTAATGTCAGGCCGGAGGCCTATTTATATATGAGTTGAGATATGTTAGGTTGGAGGCCTATTCGTATTGAGTTGAGATTTTTAGGCCGGAGGCCTATTTGCATGAGTTGAGATGGTTGCTTTTGAATTTAATTTCAGATTACCTCGAGGTGCTGGAATTTGATCCAGGTTTCATGATTTTTAGCAGAAGCCATGCCGGAATTTTAGTAGCATCAGAGGCTTATGGAGATGGGTTTTCCTGTCTCCTGCCGGTAGCATCCTGACATTAGGTGGGATGTTACACATTTCTTAAGCGAGGATTTCCAAAATCATTTTGAGAATTTGTGGAGTCTCTGCTCTTGTATGTTTTATTTTTTGTAATTTTTTTCTTTTATTAATATAATTATGAGTATTTTATTTATATCTTGATTTTTTATTTTCATATTGGTGTGGTAAATGGTGAATTTCATTGTATGAAAATATAGGCTATTTTTATTTATATTATATATAAAAATTATGATTATTTCCTAGATAAAATTTATACTATTTCCAGTTTATTTATGACTATTGACTAGCTGTAGACAGTGTTTGATTGAAAATAGATAATACTTAAATCTCATAAATGAGAGAGAGTGGACTATTAAAAATCTGGATTAATTATAGATAAGATGGGATCTACATGTTTTGGCATATTTAGTACCTTGACATTGACTAATTATAGAAAAGACGGATTGCATGTGTTGGCATAATTAATATATGATAATCATGAAATAACTTGATTGGGAAATAAATATAATTTATATTTTATAAAAAAGTAAAAATTATTTTATATTTGAAATATCAAGAGTGGATCCCCTAACCCACAATATTTAATTTTATTATTTTTATATTATTAGTTGAATTATTATTTTATCATATTAAATCTATTCACTATGGATCAATCCTGGACTCACCGAGTGATTTTACTACTTCGTGACTCTTATACTTAGAAGTAAAGAACCCATTTGTGAGTGTGTCATGGATCCTGTGACTTTGACATTCTTCCTTCCTCGATTCATGGAGTCATTAATAGGGTGTGATTGGGTAATTTATTGAAATGCATGAAGGTTGTGAAGATAAAACAGATTTTCACCGCTTCTCGGATAATTTTATTAGCCATGAGAGTCATATCCCACTGCGCTGGTTGATATGTTTAATCAGAACTTAAGACTGTGGCCTCAATAATAGAATCATGTGAGATTCTTGGTTTAACACGATTCATGATATTATCAACATCATACCTTTGACCGTAAGGGCAGACAATTTCCATACCCTAGGTTATTCGGTGGGGATACAAGTAGGTGAGAGACCGTATCATATGGGAATCGAATATGGAATGGGTACATATCTTTCCTTCTCATTTGGGGGTCATGTAATGTTTCTAGATGTTAACCTTTATCATTGAAATAGAACGACCAAATGATAGTTATCATTGGAGGATAATTTATGTTCAATTAATTTATCATGATTCATTTCATATCCAACTTGATAGGAACCCAAAAGGTCACACACAACAAAGTCTAAAGTCAATGGTTAAGATGCACAGTACAATAATAACAACATGTTTGATTGTTATAAAAATTATTTATAAATGATTTCAATATTTCTGATTATTGAATAAATCATTTATAAGGTTAATTAGTGGTTTAGGGATGTTTGGATGTGGATATGGGCATTTTGGTAAATTAGAAAATAGATTGGGCAATCGGTCCGGTAGACCGAAATTGGACTGTTTCAGAATCCGAATTCTAAATGTTAAATCCACTTTCCAATTTAACCTACACATCATAACATCATGTGAACATCCAATAGCTGAGATTAAATGGCTCTTAATCCCACATTGCTTAGTTAAATCAATATTTTAGCATGAGAACACTATATAAACCCCAAAAGTGCTTCAAAAATAGAGATACAATAAGATCAAAACAACACAAAACACTGAAACTTAGGTTTATTAGTTTGTAGCTCTAATGTTAAGAGAAAGCCATAATTTTGATGGAGCCTCGAGTCTATTTTGACTATAGGAACCCCAAGTTTAAAAGGTTTTAGGTATTTGCCTAGGCATACCAGTGCACCCAAGACATTGTACTTGTCATTGTCATTTGGCTTTAGTGTGTGCACCTTTGGAGGATGCATACTTGGGTGGCTAATTTTGGAACATTGAAGTGCTTGCTGAGTTCGTGGATAGCTCGTAGATTGAACGGTGGACTAGATGAGTCTTCGGTTATTATAAGTCATATATTCTTCACTTTTATTTTAAATTCATATGATATATAGCATGTTTAGATGTATGTTCTTGTAAATTTTATGAGTTTTATGCCATGAAAACATTAGAAACATGTCTAGGTTTGTAAAATAATCAAAATAAAAGGATCTTGGGGTTATGGATGGCGGCCAAAAATTTTAAATTCCACTGCGCATACCTGATCGTTGTCCAATAGTTAAAATATTTTTGAATATTTATTTTGATATACGATATCATGACTTATAATATAAACCTTATCCTTCTCTGCTTGTCAGAAAAGGTTATTGTGTACACATTTAGAATGGGTTCCTTATGTCTACACAATTGTGATAATGTTTTGGTTTGTTATTTATCTTTATAAACAGTTGTTACATATTTCATATGACTAATAGTGTCATTGATTTTGAGACAAACATTAAGAAAATATTAGGTAATTTAAATAACTTAGAGTAGTAATTTATGAGATTTTATCACATAAGCATTGGATGTTTATCCCGTATAGTAAATAATGGTCTAATATGAGATCATATCGTATATCATTATCTATTTAATGAATATTATATTCAGGGATAGTAACCAAATCACATTTAACCGATGATTGTCATTAGACCGTAAATTTATTGAACTAATATATTAGATATATGTAGTTTAATAAAATAAATTGTTCAATATGGTTTTCTTTACTTCGTAACTTAGTCGATGAGTTGTCATGACTTAGTTATGTGTTTACGAAGAAACACATATTGAATACCTGGAGAGATTCGAAAAATTTCAATCTATTCTGATGAAATACAGATTGAATACTTTTATCGATTTAAAGAGTTTCGATATGAAGTTTGAAAAATCACCATAAAATTCATCGCAAGTCTTTGACATGGCCAAAGATGTTTGATACGATAAAACATATGAATTTATGAGAAATTAGTTCTAAGACTATTTAATAAAAGAATATAATTCTTACTCAATTTTATCCTTCTACGATTCCATAGTGATGGAATGATGAGTGGGATGAATCGAATCCTATATGATTTGATTCATTTCCTATTGAGTATTATCGAATTATTTTCGATAGTCTTAGGGTTACGCTCCAATGACACTAACTCATCTTTTTTATATAGGTTCCAATTATTTCTACAGTTACATATATGATATGTATAAGTAGAAATTCGAATCTTGAAAGGTTTAAGGTTTGAATCTTTCATTTGTATAACGATTATAAAATTGAAATTACTTGTACCTAAGAGGTACGAGTAAAATTTGTCATTTATTTTATTAAATAGAATCATGTATACTATTTGATAAAATATCTTTTCTACGATCCCGAGTAATAAAATGGCTTTGTTACTTGATGTGTAACATCAAATGTTGACGATTGTGGAAAACATTTGACTTATTGAAGTCAATTGTGTGAATGATAAACTATAAATGGAACCATATAATTAATTAGATAAAAAGAATATTAGACACATTTCATATAAGTCCAATAAGATGTCAGAGCCATTTGTGAAGTATTTGATACTTAATGGTTCCAATATTTTCTTATTGAATAAAATTATCATATGACTTATAGTGGGAGCGATACTTGATATCAATTCTGAAACATAGCATAGAACCATAGATCTAAGATTGTTCTCAACTTACTATAATCTAATTTTGAACTTGATTGAGCTTTCTTTATGAATTGTCCATAATATATAAATTGTTTATGTAGAGAAATGGAAGAGAACTTACTAAAGGTTTGACCTTCATCGTCTGACTACGTGTGAAAGGTTATACTTAAGTATCTATTGTAATTTTGAGGAAACTTTTCTCTAAATTAACTAATAGAACAATCAAGATTCGTTAGTTATTGTTTTAATACTAGATTGTGTATTTTAGCTAAAGAATACAATATGGCATTCCTAAATGGATTTCTTCTTGGGAGAGATCCGTTGGGGGAATAACCTTGAATTTTGTATTCTTCTAAAATCATATTTTAGTAGCTTAGTTTATGGAGTCTATTTTTAGACTATAACATCCCCAGTGTGGGGATGTTACAGGTAGGTGATGGATCCTCACCACCACCATGAGCCTCTGACCATTTCTAAACTTTCTTAATTATTCCATTAACTATGTTAATATAACATACATTTATTAAACTATTGCACGAATAAATAATGTTGTACGAAAAAACTTACTGATTTTAAATAAATATATATACTTTATATCGATAACATCATATACATTTAGACTTGACTCACACTGATATACATGCATTCTATCTGAATACGAACAAAAAACTTAGCATGACAGACTCATACTCTAGTGATTGCAGTAAACTTAATTCCTCAATCCTATACATCTGTTCGGTTATGGCTCATCAGATAAAGCTACCTGCAAAACAAACTGTTGAGTTGGGGGGATCGTTTGAACGACCTAGTGAGTGGACAGTTTAAGACGGGAACTAAAATAATTTATGAAAAAAATTATTTCCTGAAACCGAAATCATCTCATTTTACAAGAAAAACTAATCACCTCTGAAAACTCTTTTTGTCTGAAAACAATTTTCTTTCTACAAAACTTTTCTAAAAAATTATTTCTTTCTGTAAAACTTTGAGATCTCTCGTAAAACTAGTTCTTTCTAAAAATCTTTAATAAAACTGTCGTCCTAAAAATGTCATCTAGAAAAAAACTGAGGGCATTAAATATCGTTGTCCCCCCACACGCATAAGTAGTGCATTGGGGCATTATGTCTCGCCGTCCCCTAAGTCACTGAACTAAAAACAGGAGTGCTAATCAATGCTGTCATCCTGGTCCTGAAACTAGGATCTAAGGGTTTCCCTCTAATCCTGAAACTACATGTGCACATGTCTACTGTATCTGTCAATTCATAATCCGTTAATTTCAAAGTCTCTGAGATTGGGATTTCCCGCAATCCATAAGGAAAATCATAAAAGAACTCATCAATATTAAAAGCATAATAACATTTCTAAACAGGTCCAGAAATATTTTTTAGCTCATGAAATTTTTTTGGCAACCTGGTGTCATCTCAAAGTATAACTTAAATATAAATAATTTATTTAACTTTTAATAAAATCTATAAAAATATTAGGAAAATAAAATCACCACTCATACATTTGGAAACTGACAAGCATTAATTTATGGTATCGAAGAAAGTCGCAGCAGTTTTGCCGATAATGTATAATCGATAATTTTTATTAGAATAAAAGTTGTGTGAGATATGCTTCCATTCAATAAATAAAATACAATGCAAGAATACTTGACTTCTCTGAGTTACTTACTTATAAGCGTGTGGTCTAAGAATTTTTACGGGCTAAGTTTTGAGTTACACAAGTGCGGGAGCGGAAATTTAGATTCTATTAAGTCGCTGAAAATCACTGCTTGACATCTAACTTGTTGTACTTAATTGGGAATGAATCAGGGGCTAAAATTTTAATAGAATGGACTTAATATGTTTCTTTTATGTCAGTTTTTACGGATCTTATTTTCGATTTCGAAACACAATTTCTAAACCGAAGATTAAGGGTTATTCATGCTGAAAAACTGGTTGCAGTGGCAGTAGGTCGTCCAACTTCAAAAAATTTGTTTGGCTTCATCCTAAGTTCAACAATTCTGAATTTTGGATATATTACTCTCTTATATGTTTATTTTACTCAGAATTTTACGGTTCATCATTTGGACATCAAAACTTAACTTATAAATGAATTATCACAACCTGTCCAGAATATATTTTTTCAGGTTAACTTCACTGCTCAACTTCCTTAATTTTCCTCTGTTGGACAATTGTGACCCAAAGCATCACTATTTGTAAAAGATATTGTGGTTTTTATACAAATTAACTATGTGACAAAGGAAATTGCTATTTTATCATTTTGTAATTAGATTACTTTGATATATATAAATGATAAAAGTCCTTATGATTAGTTCCGGATTAATAAGATATGAGACAATATCAATCCACGAATGGTTTAATCATTAAATATCTCTAGTCGTAGTATTATCGAGACTGGACATCGATAATGCAGAATAGACTAGTATTACACTTGTGCGCGTTATGGAAATTAAAGACATAGTTCTCATATATTTAAGTATAAGATACTTATGCAAGTGTGATAAGAGGTTCTGTTAGCCGTTGAACCGGGAACAGCTTCGCTCTGGATAGACCCCTCGGAATCCCATTGGTTGTATGACTATGTGTCTATGGGAATCCGCATCAGGGTAGGTGTATGTGGTCTTAACCTGAGACTTGCAACGCTAATACTTGCGACAATCAGTACGCTTTGGTTTTGGTCGTCCGGGGCTTTAACAGATTCTGTGTACGCCTATTTTGGGTTTATGGAGAATCGTAGTGTATTGGATGTGATGTCAAGATGGAAGTGTCACTTCAGTCATTTGGAGATGATGATCACGCAGGATACAGAACTGATGCTCTTATATGCTGCAGCTATCAGGATAATATGACAAGGTCATAATTATCCGATTAAAGAGACTAGTTGCTAGTGATCCGATATATGCTTCGTACGAGACAGACACAATTCCAGCCACAGGCCTAGCATGTGACATCTGATACTGGATCGTAATATGCAATACTTAGTATACTAAGCTTGATAAAGATTATGTATTCCTTAAAAGAATATTTCTGGAGAATTAGGTAGGCACGATGTATTGCTAGAAGCCAATCATGTCTTGTAGATCGGTAAGAACGTGGTACTAGGTACGGACGTATTCGGATAGTCCGATGACCGTATTTACTGTTACATATCCAGGGATCTTATGGGTCGCTTCCCAAAGATTCACCGATGACATTTGACTCAAACATAATTAATCTGGGATTAATTATAAGAGAGAGAAAATTAATCTAGGAATTAATTACGGTAAGAATTTATCTGGTATAAAATTCGAATGGAGGAGAGAATGCTATTAATTTGGAATTAATCGATTAAATAATATATTGGATATATTAATTGAAATTATATTTCAAAGCGGAATTAAAATTGGATTTTAATTCGGGGCGAACGAATTAATTTGGAATTAATTCGTATGCGACTTTCGTAATAATTTTGCGAGGTATTATTATTTAATTAAATTGGATTTAATTACGTCGCGACGGAAAATTCATTTAATTGGATTAAACGAATCTAGGCCTGAGCGAAGTTGCGTGTTGAGTTATTCGACTTAAATTTGGAATTTTAAAGTGGTGGGACCCACTTGACTTACATCAACATGTTTGACATTTGATGGAAGTTGTTTTTGGTTGAGTAAAGCTTAGATTGCTTATAATACACTCAAACAAATTCAACACACAATCTTGATATTTAAAGACAAGTCAACTTTGAAAGTAAGACACTTTTACTATTCACAGCATTCTCTCTTCTCCTTCTTCCTCATTGCCGTGACTTTGAGCTTCTCTTCTCCATTGATTTGTTTCAAAATCTTCCAAGCTAGCACTTAAGGAGTCTTGTGAGGTGATAGGGAAACTCACCCTTGAGTTGGAAAAAATATAGAAAGCTTGGAGCTTTATCTACATCTCTTGATTTTTTGAAAAAATATAGAAGCTTGGAGCTTCATCTACATGTTTAAATGGACATGTGCACGCAAGTATTCGAAAAAATATATAACCTAGATTACATTAATAAAATAAGCATGATTTAGACCTAATAAGAGTGTCATAATAATAAAAATTTTGTTGGGGGTTGCCGAATTAAGAGTATTATGGAAGAGGGTTGTAGTGTCCTAGACATGCCCAAGGTCTCTAAGTCATGATATATTTTTTCGAATACTTGGCGTGCAACATGTCCATTTAAACACCATTACCATAATCTACACTTGTGTTACTCTCTCTAATCCTATAATCATATTTCAACAAAATCCAATATTCATTAGATAATCTAAAACAATACCTAACAATCTAACTTCTCCAAATTGAAAAAAAATTCAGATTTTTCATTGTTCATCAAATAAATTCAATCTCATGTTATTAAGTTCTCTTACACCTATATAAGCATTTAAATCCCTTACTCAAATATAACCCAAGTCATAACCACTCCAAACCCCAAATTTTCTAATTGACACCTGGGACTGTAAATGATTTGCCGGATGTCCAAGAAATAATTCACAAGCATATTCACACTCATTTATGATTTATATCGCATATTACATCACTTGTAGGGGAATAATAATCAAAATTCATGTCGAAATTACCAAGGTGTTATATAGACTCATATGAGTTTTCCAGAAATGTAGTCTCTATTAAAGTTAGATGATTAAACTGTTTGATCCCATCAAAATGTAGAGAATGCATATGTGTTGTTAGAGTCAGTAGGAGCGTAAGAAATTCTCTCTATTGTTATATCCTTAAAATATTTTAAGTTGAAATAGAAATTGATTAGAATGTCTAATTAATCTTGTTGGGGGCGGATGTGGAACACCTAGGGTCAGATCGGTGTCCTGCGCAAAGGAAATGGGTCTAACCCATGGACATAATGTAGGAAACGAATTTCCTTAGCGCGGCGGAAGTTGCTTGTGGTGGCACCGGGTCTAGTATGGATCTTCAAAATTTTCTTTGCCTCTCCCTTTGTTTAGTGCCAAGATCAATCCATTGGTGTCCAACACTTGGATCAACCACTCGATCTTCCAAACTATGACTCGAAACCAACAAACCGAAGTGTGGGCTTCACTCACAAAGATTAAACCTCTAAATATTTAGAGATTTAGGATGTCACAATGGTGTTTGGCCTTTTGGAATTTCAAATACTCTCACAACACTTGTGAATATTTGAAGTTTTTTATCTCTTTTTCTCTCAAATTTTCTCACAACAATTGTGTGAATGAATGCAAAGTGTTAACGTTAGGAAGTGAGAGAAATGGTAGAGATTATATTCTCTTACACAAGCCAACTAATCTTGTCATTAAGCATCCAATGCTTTCTTGCAATGGCCAACACAAAAATGTGAATGCCATACCAAAGCATAAAAAATGTTAAACTAAAGACAATGGCTTTGTCATTAAGCATTCAATGCTTTCTTTCAATGGCAAACACATGAATGTGGAGGCATACCAAAGCATAAAATGCATTAGCTAATGACGAATCTATTAGGTGTATCCAAGCCACCTAATAGACATAATTGCTTGGATGACATGGTAAGCCATATGGCTTTGTCTCCAATGGTAAATAAAATCAATATATTAATAATGATTTATTTACCTTCAATTATGTTGTAGTAATTATCTCATAATTATTACTAACTTGATTATCTCATAATCAAAGAATTCTAGAAAACATTGAGTTAAACTAATTAACATAGTTTTCATTTGTGACAATAAATATTATTAATCTTATTATAATATATAAATAAATATAATGTGAGCATATAATTAGACAATCTAATTATATTGGGTTTGCTACAGTTAATCGAGCTAGCGGGCAGACCGTTGAGCCAAACTCTGCTTCGATTATCGATCATAAATTTCTTGATCAATTATAATCTATTTAATCTTAATCAATTACGAATAATTAACTCGCGTTATTCCACTAAAAACTCGAAGGTGAACTCCCGTTACCGTAGATGGATTAAATAAACCGAACATTTTTGGTGTCCATCGATATAGTCATTACATATAGATATAGCCTTCACGAATAGAAAGTTTGTCTCTTAAGCACCATGATTCTATAATGAACAATAACTCTTAACAATTATGAATATAAAAAACTTTCTATTCGTAATAGAAAAGTTGAGCGCTCAAATTTTTCAAGTCCCTAATCAACTCTTAAAAAGATAATCATCTGCTCTCGTAAGAAAGATGAGTGAATTCCATATCTATGTAAAACGTTCCCATCTACATACCAAATCATATCCCCAAAATACGTAGTTATTGGCTGGGATACAACACCAACCTCACCATAGTAAATCAAAGAACATAACCTGTCATGCAGGAGTTCGTAGTACACTCAGGATTAAGATCAAATCCATATATGACCATCTATTAGATAAAATAAATTTCTTCGGTTAACAGATATTAAAAGAAATTTATTTATTATCTGAGTCCAGACTACAGATCTCATCATACAAGGTGCCTCAATTCCCATGTCACTACATGAACGATCCCGGATCAAGGTCGTCATACAAGTATAGAATGGATCGCAGCTATAGATAAACCACAACAAAGTACCCTCTTTGTGTTCTCTCTATGGACTATTTAGTTTACTAACTTCAGACTTAAATGCTCTTGTGCATCAAACATACACTAAATCTGAAGGTACAATAGTAATCAAGGTAAACAAGACAATTGGACAATATGAGATATAAATCAAACAACTTTGATAAAAGAATAATGCATTTATTATTATTACAATAATCAATTCCATTTACAATACATGAGGCTATATGACATAAATCCCAACAATCTCCCACTTGGACTAGAGCAAATGGGACATGTCATGTAATCCTAAACCATTTAGGTGACCTTCAAAAACTTTAGCCGATAAGGTCTTTGTAAACGGATCCTCCAGGTTGTCTGCGGATGGAATATACGTGACAGCAACATCTCATCTCTGCACTATCTCTCTTATGAGGTGATATTTCCTCTCAATATGCTTACCCCTCTTGTGGCTTCTTGGTTCTTTGGAGTTCGCCACTGCGCCACTATTATCGTAATAAAGTGTGAGTGGTTTATCTATATCTGGAACAACTTCCAGATCTGCCAAGAACTTACAGAGCCAGACTGCTTCCTTAGCTGCTTCACAAGCTGCTACATATTCAGCCCTATGATGGAGTCAGCAATACAAGATTACTTAATGCTCCTCTATTACTAGCCCCACCACCTATGGTGAACAATGATCCAGATGTTGATTTCCTAGAATCGACATCCGTCTGAAAATCAGAGTCAATATATCCTCTCAGAATCATATCCTGACTTGAATATACAAGCATATAATTTCTCGTTCTCCGAAGATACTTGAGAATATGTTTCACCGCTACCCAATGATCTAATCCAGGGTTGGATTGAAACCTACTGACTACTCCCACTGCAAAACAGATGTCCGGTCTCGTGTATAACATAGCATACATAAGACTTCCAACTGCTGAAGCATATGGTATATGTCTCATCTCCTCAATTCCTTGAGGTGTCTTAGGAGACTGTTCCTTAGACAAATGAATCCCATGCCTGAAAGGTAAATTACCTTTCTTGGAATTCTGCATACCAAATCGCACAAGAATCTTGTCGATATAGGTTGCTTGAGACATTGCTAACAGTCGTTTCTTGTGATCCCCGAATGATCTGAATCCCAAGTACATAACTTACCTCTCCAAATCTTTCATTTGGAATTGGTTAGCTAGCCAGATTTTCACGTCTGATAATATCTTTACATCATTCCCAATGAGTAAAATATCATCAACGTATAACAAAGGAAAACACATTCCCATCAATGATGCGCTTGTAGACACAAGGCTCATCGATGTTCTGCTCAATGTTATAAGACTTGATCGTAGTATCAAACCTTATGTTCCAAGATCTAGATGCTTGCTTAAGTCCATAAATGGACCTTTGCGATTTGTAAACTTTTGCTCTTGACCTTGGTAATGAACCCCTCTGGTTGTACCATATAGATACTCTCATCAAGATTACCATTCAAGAATGCAGTCTTGACATCCATTTGCCAAATCTCATAGTCATAATATGCGGCAATGGAAAGAAGAATCCTGATGGATTTAAGCATGGCTACTGGCGAGAAAGTTTCTTCATAGTCAACTTCCTCTTTGGGTATAACCCTTTGCCACTAGCCTAGCCTTGAAAGTCTGTACTTTCCCATCTATTCCTCTTTTTCTCTTGTAGATTCACTTGCAACCTATGGGTTTTACTCCATTAGGTTGGTCTACAAGTTCCCAGACTGAGTTAGAGTACATAGACTCCATCTCGAGGTTCATGGCTTGAGCCATTCCTCTTTATCAGTATCTTCCATTGCACTATGATAGGTCAATGGATCATCTATACCATCACAAGATGCAACAACTTGCACCTCACCATTACCTAGATAGCGTTCAGGTTGTCTTACAACCCTCCCACTACGCCTAGGTGGTATGGTATCCTGATAAACTTGCATCTGACTTTCAGATGTAGAAGGTGTTATGTCTTTGTCAACATTTGACAATGATGTACTGGTCGTACCAGCAAGTAACTCCTCAAGTAACACTTTACTTCGAGGTTTGAACTCTCTCATGTAGTCCTCCTCAAGAAATATAGCATTTGTCGACACAAATACTTTATTATCTTCTGGACTATAAAAGAATCCACCCCTAGTTTTCTTAGGATAGCCTACAAATAGGCACACCTGTGAACGTGGTTCCAACTTAATAGTCTTGTTCTTTAGCACATGTTCCGGACACCCTTATATGTGAAAATGTCGCAAACTAGCTTTACGACTATTTCACAACTCTAAGGGAGTTAGAAACAGACTTAGAAGGAACTACATTCAGGATATACATTGCAGTTTGCAATGCATACCCCCAGAATGAACTAGGTAGAGTGCTATAACTAAACATTAATCTTATCATGTCTAGTAGAGTTCGATTTCTCTTTTCTGCAACACCATTTTATTGTGGTGTTCCAGGTGCTGTGAGTTGTGAAACAATTCCATGCTCAACTAAGAATTCCTTAAAATCTCTATCAAGGTATTCTCCTCCATGATCTGATCGTAGAATTTTGATGCTTTTACCTAATTGGTTCTCAACCTCAGCACGATACTCTTTGAACTTTTCAAATGTATCTGACTTGTGCTGCATTAGGTAAACATACCCATATCTGGAATAATCGTCAATGAAAGTGACAAAGTATTCAAAACCACCTCGGGCTTTTACATTCATCGGTCCGTAAACATCTGAATGTATTAGCTCAAGAGTTTCTTTGGCTCTTATCCCTTTTCCAGTGAAAGGTCTCTTGGTTATTTTGCCTTCTAGACATGATTCGCAAACAGGTAAAGTACCAAGTTTTAACTGATTTAAAACTCCGTTCTTAATTAGTCTATCTATCCGGTCAAGGTTAATGTGACCAAGTCTAAGGTGTCATAAATAGGTATCATCATGAGAAATCTTTTGCCGTTTAGTTTTGGATCTTTCAATCTTAAACATTTCAGTATTAAGCAGTGATTCATGCATTAACAGCCTTAATACATATAGATTATTTTCGGAGTTTCCCGTGCATATATTTAATCGATTTCTACTAATAATAACTGATTTATTATTAAACGAAATAGAAAGACCACATTCCATAAGTTTTGTTACAGAAATCAAATTCCTGCGAAAACCAGGAATATATAGCACACCATTCAAACATAAATAACTTTTATTAAAATTCAAATTTGAAACTCCCACTGCTCTTGCTGAAACAGCATCCCCTGTCCCAACTCTCATGGTAAAGCTACCTTCAGTAAGGTCCCTCCATGAGTCAAGTAGCTGCAAAGAACAAAAAAATGGTTAATGGCACCAGAATCAACAATCCATATGGATTTATCATCCTCCACCAAAAGAGACTCAATGACAAGTAAATCATAACAGACTCATAATTGGTGAGCTCATTCAGCAGTTCAGTCAATGTGAAAGTCAATTTGTTCATAGAACAATTGCTTTTAAACTGCAGGAAACTCTTCGGAAGGGTTTCCATGATCATTGTCACCTGGCTTTGCATATTGATACGTGCACCATGGGTTTCAGCCATATTAAGATGAGCCATCATCCTTAACACATGGTCTCGGACTGATGTGCCTTCCTTCATTCTAGCGGTCAATACAGAGGCAATTGCCTCATGTTGTTGCCGGTCTGAAAGTTGCCCAAACATGTCTGTAATGACTGCATAATCATTGATGCTGTCGCCATAGGCTCATGCTGTACAGCAAGAACCTCAGACATGGATGCTATCAAATAGCTATGGGCTTTTTCATCACCTTAATCCAATTATTATAGGTATTACTTGCAGATATGCCATCATTAGGTGCTGGCTCAGGAGGACATTCCTACATTAGGATAAATTTAAGGTCTTCACAGACCAAGATAGCATTCATGTCACTTTTCCATTTAACTTAATTATCCCCGGTTAAATTTTCTTGTTGTTTGATAATGGAGATTATTGCAGATGCCATGGCTGAAAAAATAATAAACGCACATTTAATATTCATTCGTCGCATATTAAAATTGTCAAACATTTAGGCATAAAATTAAACATGATGCATGATCAATGTATAATGAATTAGAAACCTAAAAGAATTACTATGCCACGGTTATCTATCATCCCACAAATAAGTGCCGCCGTAGGGTAGGTCAAGTATTCGCATGATAGATTGAGACATTCTCAATTGATTAATATATCTGAAATAACTCTTATTCCTATATTAATCAACTACCATTATTTTGATCAAGGAAGCTATGATTAACAACTTAATCATTCCTTTGTGAGTGTGACCCATTATTTTGGAACACTTGGACTTAACTAGTGAAGTGCCGCCGTAGGGTAGGTCAAATCACCAGATACATCTAGAGTCCCTATCCTTTCGGAATCCTAACCTGATATTGACCCAAAAAGGACACCATCCGTAGGGGGACGAAAGCAAAGCCGTCTCGAGGCGCCTATTGAATATCACGTTTCTGGATAACAATGGAGATCGCGAGATATATTGTGGTATACCCCTCTCCCACTCACTATTAAAAAGTGTAAGGTTTCTATCTCACTAGTATTTTAATGTATTAAGATTATGCTCGGCTAAAACATATCTTTATTAATACTAGTGGATTATTAGTGATTTAACGAATTTTAACACTTAAAATTTTATTCACTAATACTTATTAGTCTCTACTAATCATTAACTTAATTAAACTATTTTAATCAAGTTTGCTTAAGTGATCTAATTAATTTTAACAATTAAAATATTAGTTCACTTATAGGTTTTAAAATTTTAGAATTCAACTAATGGACTATACGTCATTAAACCATTTAATAGATAAAAGTACGTTATTTACTCCAAATGTAGTGGAATTGTATCCCGAGTGCAAACCAAATTATCGTCCATTCGGAAGCGGCTATGGAATTTATATCCGGGTTTCCATCCGATATACCAAAGAAAATAATGTACTCATAATGTCAATTTGTTCTTAAACTTGAATTCCTAATTTTTAAACCTTTAAACCAATTAATCTTATTAATTCGTTTACTTGCATCTTATATTCTAATTTAACTTTTAAATTTACATAAAATCATATTTTATAACTTGAATATCATGCATGTCTACATGTTATGGCATGTGAAAATGCAAGAGTAGGCACCATAGGCTATATGACATGTTAATAAACAATTTAAAACATATATATGCCCAGGTCTAGGCTGAAAACGTTCTTGTAGCGTTCTCTGGGCGTTCGAACGTTTTCCAGGCAGTAGCAAAACGTTTGAGTTGTGTTTTACTGGAGTTCGAACGCTATCGGTCTGGTGTCAAAACACTGGTACTTTATTTACTCCATTCCGGAGCTTCCGGAGTCCGTTTTGGTCCCCGTTTTTTTCTACGGACCCGTAATAGAATGTAGTTTCACATACATACATAAATTGCATTAGCCGGGCTCTTATTGTTTTTTAAAAAAATACTAATCTAATTAGTACAATAAATCCAAGGCATCAATTGGTCTTCAAATCTTGCTCCATGGTATGTTGTTGAGTTCTTCCCGGAATAGGTTCGTAATGAGTCCTTTGTGGCATCGGCTCCTCCAAGTTACAAATTGAGTTCCAAAATGGACTTATTACAAAGGAAATGAACTTACAACACTTGAAAGAATATGACCTTATGGTCTTACATTTCCAATACTAAAAATAAGAGCTGGAAAAATTAAAGATCAACGCAATACATTCATCACATGAATCAAAGTAAACATTCATCACATGAACATTAAAAAAACCATTCATCTCATGAATCTAATTGTGCCTACTCAACACAACATGCATATTAATAATTTATATCTAATATAAATTATTAAAAACTTAAACTTAAAAAGAGAAAGGGTTAAGAAAACTTTTCAACCTTAAGCTCTCGATGCCAATGTAGGAAACGACTTTCCTTAGTGTGGCGGAAGTTGCTTGTGGTGGCACCGGGTCCGGTATGGATCTTCAAAATTTTCTTTGCCTTCTCCCGTTGTTATATTAGCCAAGATCAATCCTTTAGTGCCCAACACTTAGATCAACCACTCGATCTTCCGAACTATGTCTCGAAACCAACAAACTGAAGTGTGGGCTTCACTCACAAAGATTAAACCTCTAAACTATTTAGAGATTTAGGATGTCACAATGGTGTTTGGCCTTTTGGAATTTCAAATACTCTCACAACACTTGTGAATATTTGAAGTTCTTCTCTCTTTTCTCTCAAATGTTTCTCACAACAATTTTGTGAATGAATGCAAAGTGTTAACCTTAGGAAGTGAGAGAAATGGTAGAGATTATATTCTCTTACACAAGCCAACTAACCTTGTCATTAAGCATCTAATGCTTTCTTGCAATGGCCAACACAAAAATGTGAATGCCATACCAAAGCATAAAAAATGTTAAGCTAAAGACAATGGCTTTGTCATTAAGCATTCAATGCTTTCTTTCAATGGAAAACACATAAATGTGGAGGCCATACCAAAGCATAAAATGCATTAGCTAATGACAAATCTATTAGGTGTATCCAAGCCACCTAATAGACATAATTGGTTGGATGACATGGTAAGCTATATGGCTTTGTCTCCACTGGTAAATAAAAATCAATATATTAATAATGATTTATTTACCTTCAATTATGTTGTAGTAATTATCTCATAATTATTACTAACTGATTATCTCATAATCAAGACTTGATTATCTCATAATCAAGACTTGATTATCTCATAATCAAGAATTCTAGAAAACATTAAGTTAAACTAATTTAACATAGTTTTCATTTGTGACAATAAATATTATTAATCTCATTAATAATATATAAATAAATATAATGTGAGCATATAATTAGACAATCTAATTATATTGGGTTTGCTACAGTTAATCGAGCTAGCAAGGGGACCAAATGGACCTACGGTTTCGAGCTCCAATAATTCCGAAATATTAATTAAACTCTTTAATCAAATATTACGAATTATTAACTCCGCGTTATTCCACTAAAAACTCGAAGTTGAACTCCCGTTACCGTAGATGGATTAAATAAACCGAACATTTTCAGTGTCCATCGATATAGTCATTACATATGGATATAGCCCTTCACTAATATCTAATAAATAGAGCCGGGTCATAAGTCCGTTAAACCCCTCTAAATATTTTGTCTCTTAAGCACCATTGATTTTATAATGAACAATTAACTCTTAACAATTATGAATATATAAAACTTTCTATCCATAATAGAAAAGTTGAGCGCTAAA